>MVGT01001524.1:4982-19933 GCA_002174775.1 Macleaya cordata
TTCTGAATAATATTTATTTACTTGAGAGTATTCAGTTGCAGTTATTTAGTGGACTTAACTGCAATTAGATTTGTTATTTGAGAATTATATGAGATATATGGACCTCAATGTAATAAATCAAAAGTTTAAGTAAGTGGTGTGGAGCCAGAATCCGGTGCGCACCACGCTCGAGGGAGACTCGCGCATGGGAGAACGCATAAGTTGGATTCGCCCACCTCAGAAGAGGTATGAATGTGATAAGTGAGGAGTCGCCACCTGATTTATGGGAATCAGTACCCGAGATTTTGGAAAATCGACCTACATCTAGTTTTCCGAAAAAACTATGGCGATAGTCCAAAGTAGATGGTCTGCGGTACAGAGATAATGGATAAGGGGATCTAGGTACGGGTTGGGAAGGTGTTAGGAACCCAACAACTGCCCGTCCGTGAGGACGGCCTCTACTTCGCAATTAAAGACTTTTAGGGAAATATATGATCAATACTAAGTTATGCTACATACACAAAAACAACTGCACTATAATAAGTAAGCCTCCTAAATCTACGTGTCATGATCAAATAGTTCTAGGGCGAAAGATGCATACATCCATCCGTCTGAATGCAGCAAAGGAAGCGACGCGTGCCATCAGTAGGCCTACGTGCTAAGAGCACAATGACGTGGACGTACTTTGTATCCACAAGCAAACAAGGGGTGTGATACGTGTGATGTGTACACATACACTCAAACATGTGATATGGTGTTGTATGCACCATACACTGAGGGATCACATCCAACATAGGATGCGCCCAAAAACGACGAGAGGCAAGTGACGTGGACGTACTTTATATCCACGCACAGACAAAGACGACTAGAAAGAAGTAACGTGGACGTACTTTGTATCCACGCACCAACAAAGATGACGAAAATAGATTTATGGACGCTCTCGGGCGTGAATCTGTAAAAGGACGAAAACAGATTCATGGACGCTACTGGGCGTGAATCTGAAAGATGACGAAAAGCAGATTTATGGACACTACTAGGCGTGAATATGAAAGATGGCGATAAGCAGATTCATTGACGCTGCGGGACGTGAAACTGAAAGAAGACGATAAGCTGATTCATTGACGCTACGGGGCGTGAATCTGAAAGAAGACGATAAGCAGATTCATTGACGCTACAGGACGTGAATCTGAAAGAAGCCAAATGTTGGGACTCTCAAAGACGACGAAAGCAGAGTGTCCCGAAGATGACGATAGGTAGGTTCAGCCCTTAGGCGTGAACCTAAAAAACAACGATAGTAGAGAATCTCCAAGACGACGAAAGTGGAGAATCTCAAAGACAGATCCATGGACGCTCTTGGGCGTGGATCTGAAAGACGACGATAGTAGAGAATCTCCAAGACGACGAAAGCAGAGAATCTCAAAGACAGATCCATGGACGCTCTTGGGCATGGATCTGAAAGACGACGAGTGTTGGGACTCTCAAAGACGATGATAAGCAGATTCAGCTCGTAGGCATAAATCTCAAAGATGACGACGAGCAGATTCAGCCCTTAGGCGTAAATCTGAAAGATGGGTCACGTCCAATATAGGACGTACCCGGGGACGAATTGGGGATCACACCTTGTACGTGTGCTCGAGAAATGCAAGCGTCGATGGGACGCAAATGATGCATGTCCTATGCTCTAATACCGCACGAAAGTATCTAAAGATTCCTAATCTGATTAAGGATGACCCTGACTCTATATGTATGAAAATCTCTAAGCTAAATGTGATGCATCTGGAAGAAGACGTGTAAAACAAAGATGAGGGTAGAATATGAATTTTATATCGAGTAAAACCCTACATACCCTCGAAAACAACACACAATCCTAGGCTAATGCAACCTAAAGCTACAAGCACGCAAAGCCTAACCCTAGGGCGAACTAAGCTAGAGACCTTAATCTCTATTATTGTTTGTTTTTAGGGTTTGGCAAGTTATCGGGCCCTTAGGCCCGACATGAGAGGATGTGGGTTCTTGGACCCACAAGGAAGAGGATTGGCTCCAATGGCCCAAGTGATGGTGATGGGCTTTGGGCCCTAGAAAAATGGATCTAGACCCGTGAGCCTGGCAGGGATGCGGGCCCTTAGGCCCAAGCCCGAGAAATGAGCCCTTAAGCTCATAGCAACAGGTAGAGAGCCCGAAGGCTGAAAATTAGGGAAAGGAAGGAGGGCCCGTGGGCCCACCACGAAGGAATGGGCCTGTGGGCCCACCACAAAGGGATGGGCCCGCAGGCCCAAAATATCTTATTCAGAGGCTTATTGAATGTTTTGATCTAAAACTAGCAAAGTAATTAAAACACCGATATAAGTCACGAATTATTTGAAATCAGCAGACAAGTAAATTAACGCAACTTATGATATCAAAAGTTTAAGCACAAAGCCAGGAGTGCAAAAATGTTTATGCAAAAATGTTTTTGCAAAAATGATGAAGTCACATACACGATGTCAATCATGTTAAACATGGCAAAATAGTGATGTTAACTCATGTCGAAATAGATGTACAATGCTCCGTGTGAAAAATGCCTCATTGTCACATGTTTGATCATTTCATGCATGCATCATGCAAAACATTTAATGCAAAGATTTCAACTCATGTTCACGTAAACGTCATGTGGCATGCATGCATTTTATGAATTATTTCATGCAAAACTAACATATATCACGTAATACATGCTAAAAATCACATGAAATGAAATTTACACTTGCCACATTTTTAGCGTCAAAATTGCATGCAAAATTTCATTGAATCACGAAAGCACCGTTACATCATCATTTCATCACATGAGATATATATTCAATAACGGAGAAAATAAAAGACAAGATAGGGGTTATCACCTAGTCGGCACAAGCCCGTCGACCCGATTGCAAGAAATCTCGCCCCTTTACGTTCCGATGTGTGGTGGAGGCGACAAGTGGGCCCCACTCCGTGCCCAAGTGGAGAGAACCAAAATTCTAGGGATATTGCAAAATTGTTTTTTGCAGTTAATGCAAGGGAAAGGAAAAAAAACAAAAAAATAAGTCAAAACTGTTTTCTTCTTGCAAAATATTTTTGTGGAGGAAAAGTAAATGAGAAATGAATTAAACCTTTTCTTTTTGCAAAACTGTTTTTGTAAACATTTTTTTTAAAAAAAAAAGAAAAAAAAAGAAAGAAAATGTTTTTTTTTACTGTTTTTCTTAAAAAAAAATCTCTTTTTTTCTTCTCTCCCCTCCTCCCTTCTTCTTTTCCACTTCAACGTCTGTGACAGACGGAATTTTTTTTTCTTTTTCCTTTTCTTCCTTTCATTCCTTTCTTCCTTTCCTTCCTTTCTTCTTCTCTTCTCAACGTCTGGAAACAGACGTCAAGAAACAAAAAAAACTTTTTTTTTCTTTTCTTCTCCTTCTTTCTTCTTTCCTCTTCCCCTCTTCTTCCCCTTCACGTTTGTTTCCTGTTTCAGACCTTTTTTTTCACTCTCTCTCTCTTTCACATACTCATCTCTCTCTCTAAACAGCTTTCTTCAATCTCCCTCTCCAGACTCTCCAGTATTCTCTCTTTCTCGAGTTTTTTCAGTCTCCTTTTCCTTCGATTTTTTTTTCTCTTTTTCTCTCAATCTCTCCTTCTTCCTCTCAGTTGTTCTCTCTCTGTTTCAAGCTCTATCTATCTCCTTCTCTCGATTTCTTTCTCTGCTCTCTCTTTTTTCTTTTTTTCGCCCCCAAAAATCTCCCCTACAGCTCCATTACTTTCTCCCTCTTATCTCTCTCGATCCCGACAGCCCATCTCTCCCATTCCTCCCTGTTTTGGGGAAGAAAACAGGGATGAGGATGGGGGGTGCGTGGCCACTACGGCACGCACCTCCCATCCCTTTTTTTATTATTTTATTATTTTATTATTATTATTTTTTCAAATTTTTTTGTTATTTTTTTTAAAAAAAAATAAAATAAGAATGGGTCCCACCATTTTGAAATTTGAAATTTTTTAACAAAAATTCCTCAAAAATTGATTTGTTAGACAAAAATAAATTGTTTGGGAAAAAATTAGGGTGGACCGATCTTGTCGCAACACGTGGTGACGCCCGAGGTTAAAAATCCTACGGTTCCTCGCCTGAACCGATTCTATTCCGAGTTCGGGGTTCCCCGAGATTTGGTTCTCTTCTTGTTCCGGCCTTGAGTCGAATTTTGGACCAATGGAGTGATGCCTGCTTAGTCACATTAAACCAATTTTTCGTTAAATTTCTCACGTAAACCGAGATACGACCAAAATGGGTATTTTCCGGGGTGTGCAAAAATTTGGCGTCTACAACAGCCCTAAGTATGTTAAAGTCTTTATCTTTGGGGGGCTTATATCTTTTGTCATTGAGTCCATGTAAGAGGATATGAATTATAATGGGAAGGTTTATTTTATTATTTCCTTATGTATGAAGTTTTGTCACAAAATTGACAAAGGGGGAGATTGTAAGGTCTTTGAGTTCCTCCTGGGTTTGTCAATTTGCGTGTCAAATTAAACTCAATATAAGTCCATATCTTTGAGTTAGAGTTAAGTGTTCTGATCATTGAAGACTTAAAGAATCGGAGAAAAAGGCATCTTGCAACTCAACTCACCACCGAAAATCATCTTAGGATGGTAAGTGACCTAAAAACCTTATTCTTAGGTGGTTAGACTAGTTTAGGACTAATGGGTATAGGCTAGGTAGACTTTACAGCATTTGGAAAGAATTGAAGAGTTGAAAAAAGCTGTAACAGTGGCTGATTTTGAAACCCACTTGATTTTGAAATCAACCTTTGTGGATTTCGAAATCATCGGGTAATTATTTTAAACATCTGAGAGCATAGCTTTCGAAATCAACTTCTGGGGTTTCGAAATCACACTTCTGGGCAGCGAGAAAAACTTGCTAATTTGTGATTTTTTGACTTTTGAAAGTTGCCAAACCGACTTTGTTTCGGTTTCAAACTTCTAACAAAGTTGAGTTCGATTATACCTACTATAAATAGGGTGTTTCTCAATAAAAACATGATCAACACAATACTTGAGAGATTCAAATCAAATTTCTAAGGTTTTAAGTTCTAGAGTTAAGTTCTAATCAGTTAATGAACTGAATTCTGATCTATTAGTTAGATTGACTATGTGTTGAGTAATACACAAATCATTCCATCATCTTCTCTACGCAAAAGTTTGTGTTTTATCAGTAGATTTTTTGTGAGTGGTGTTTCGCTTGTGGATTCAAGTGAAGTGGTTTTGCACTTGGAGTTCGAGTGAGTACAAGTTGCAGGACTTGGGTGAATTTTGAAGTTGGAAACGTATCGTTGATCGACTAAGGAGCGGTTTGTGGGTTCAGATCATCAGAAGACAACATTGGCAGTTTAGAGCATGGAGTTTGTGTCTGTCAGTGGGTAACGATATTGTACTTCGTTTAATTCTTAGTAGATTGTTTGGCTGGACTAGGTCCTAGAGTTTTTCCCAGTTGGGATTTCGTCGTTAACAAAAATCTCTTGTGTTAATTTCTTAATTTTCTAAAGATTGAAATATTCGATTGTAGTTCTTAAATCCACAAATTAAGAATTGAATAAGTCAATACTCTTCGTAGAGATTTTCTGTTAAGTGACTTCGTTTATTTTCTTAGAATTTTAATTAGGTGATAGTTTGATCCCAAACCTTTGCTACGAAGTAAAACGGTTAATTCAATAATCGTAGGACAAATTTTATCATCTACATGTACTCTTATGGTGGTCAGAATAGTACTTTTGGGGTGCCTTTAGTAATTTGGTTGATTTAACCAAATTTTGGAAATGTAGAACTTATATTCCATTTCTCTGCAAAAGAGCATAATAACAATTAAAATGATACAATATCGAGCACTAACTAATATAAATGGAGGGTAATTTATGCAATAATTAAGCACTCACTAACAAATAAATAGGGAACTACTTTAACCAAAAATAGAACGCAAAAATATTTTTGCATTTAATAGAAAACTACGTTATTAACTAGTTTGTATCCATAAGAATTTTCATGCTTCAAAAATAAAGAACATCAAAACAAGAAGTGAAGATCTCGATTAATGCGTTCCAAATATATAAATTTTGTCAAAAAATGTTACTAAAAACAACATGTTAAAATATTTTTGTAAAATTTTAGATTTAATTTTTTTAAAAAAAATATTGTTGACTGATCTCGTCGCGAATATCTCGACGAATGCTTTCCAAATATATAATTTTCATCAAAATCTGATTTTTAGTTTGTGAATGGTCAGAAAAATGTTTAAAAATGAGTTTTTATACAAAACTAAAATGTATGTGGAGTTTTTGGTATTTAGAAGCTGAAAAAATGGGGTTTAGGCAATTTTCTGAACTCTAAATGAACAAAAAGAAATAAAAAATCATACCAAATTGATAATCCACAGTTCTTCATGAAATGCCAGTCCGCCTTGAATTGTGGGGCCCTCTCCTCAAAATCCATAAGAGCCATGGATTTTGAGTTATATCTAGAAATCAAAAATAATTTTCGATCTTAATAGCCCTGCTGCTTTGCATATATGCTAACAGCTATAATAAATATGTATAAATGAGATGGAAAAAATTTACACTTACACATGAAAGTTTCCTGCTAATGTAGAACCACTTAAATTTAGAGGGAGAATGAGTAGTGAAAGTCCCACTCATTCTCCCTTTAAATTTAAATGGTTCAACATCAGCAGGTAACTTCCATAAGTGAGAGTGAGTGAGTGAGTGTAGAAGCGCTCATGAGGTGGGTAAGACACGTAAGACTCTAGGTGGAAATTTCTAGTTCCTTTTGTTAGGCACGGTAAGACAGACGTAGTCGGCTCAATGTGAAGCAACAAAATTTGAGGATCATATTAGTAATTTTCTTGCATATTGTTTCTTTTGTAATTTCAAAAGGAAAAAACTATCTTGACAGCCTCAATGTTTCTCTATTAACACATTGGCATATGGAACTTCACATAGAGATATTCTAAAGGTTGATCAATGTTGATTTACATGATGAGAAAATTGTCTCCACAAAAAATTAACCATTAGATCATATTCATATACTTTCATAGTTGGTGTGAAGTCACATTGGGTGATACTAGATTACAAGGAGCAGAGAGGATTCAGGTAGAGCTCATCACATTAGACTAGCATTAATGTAGTTTTATTTTTAGTGAGGAACTCTCTTGTATTTTTCAAAAGGAAATCATATTCCACCCCAAGATTTGCTAGATCGTGCAATTCGGTCGTGGATCTTTTTTATCAAAAGAAATCAATAGGCTCTTGTTCGTCCGACACTCCGATGTCAAGTAGGATTGTTCCGGTGCAAACTTCGCTTTGTTGGATCGGTCAAGGACTGTCGAACGCAGTAACTTCTGATGGGCCAATATTGACCAGTGAGCGAATTTTCACTATTTGTGCCCTTGTAGTCACAACCAAACTGTATAAAGGGGAACTTAACATGTTGACCTTTAGTTAACATATGTTTGACTCCATAATTTAAACCACTAAAAGTTTTTACGTATAAGGTTTGGATTAGGAACCAGACTTATTCGACCAAGCTAAGATTTTTGTGAGACCTATAAAACATGATCCAAGGAAGCTAAGATTTTTGGCTTGCCAATATAGATCATCCTCGCACAAAATCACCGGATCCAAAAGTTTTAATCCCATAAAATGTTGGTTTAAAATTATAAATACGCCAAGCCTTATAACATTGCTACTATCTTAGAGAACCCCTGGTACTTCGTGTTTGAAGATCTGTTCGGTTATTTAGTGTTTGATGATCTTTTGGTATGTGGAGCATGAGATCAATTCAGTGTTTGAGAGTGTGTTCTGATTGGTGTCCAGTGTGAGATCTATTCGGTTATTTTAGTGTCTAATTTTTCATAGAGATCAATTCTCTGGATGATCTGTGATCTGGTTTGGATGACTATGCACATCAAACCTTTTATTTTTTTATGTTCTAATTTGTTGGGGCAAATGTCGCTAGTGTTTGAAGATCTGTTCGGTTAGTTAGTGTTTGAAGATCCCTTGGCTTGTGCAGCGTGAGATCTAATCGGTGTTTTAAAGTGTGTTCTGATTGGTGACCAGTGTGAGATCTGTTCGGTTATTTAGTGTCTTTTTGTGTATCTTCATTTTTTATAGAGATCAGTTCTCTAGGTGATATGTGATCGGGTTTGGATGACTATACACAAACTTTTCATCCGATCTATGTTTTTATTTGTTGGGGGCAAAGGTAGGTGTTTTCCATCTGGTGATTCTTTCAATCTCTTTTTACTTTTAATTTTTGGTGCAAGATGTTTTAGGATGGCGGTATATTGTCCCTTAGTATCAAGTATGAAAGGTCCATGAGGTTTTCTCATATTTTTTATTTGTCGAATTTCGTGTCAAAAGTTAAACTCAAGAGGGTCAATGTAACTTGAGTTAGAGTTAGTGAGTTTCGGTACGGATCGAAGTGATAGAAAGACTCCTAGAAGCTCAACTCACCACCGGAAAACATCTTAGGATGGTAAGTGACTTAGATGCCTTAGGACAATAGGTGGTTAGTTTCCCTTTCACCAAAGTTAGGTTTTTCCAAAGCTCAAAAGGTCTTAAAAGACAAATTTTCTGAAAAACAGCTTATTGCCTGATGGTTTCGATACCAAAACGCATCTGTTTGAACATGTGAGTTTTGGTATCGATACCAACCCTGCGCTTTCGATACCACTTCAAAAGTGTCTTCAGGACACTTTTGGTTTCGATACCGCTCTGTTGATATCGAAACCAACATTGTGGTATTGATACCAAAACTGCCTTTGTTGATAGACAACTTTTGGTATCGATACTGCCCCTCATGTTATCGAAACCATTTGTTGGATACCACTATGACGGTATCGATACCGCCACCCAGATCCGCGAATCTGGGTTGTCATCTTGAGCTGGAAAGTACCTTTATGAATTATTTCTCGCCATTCTTGTTTTGGAAAGAACATGGAAGCGTGGGGAACAACTTTTAGTGGGTGAGGGTGTCATAGATTAGATTTAAGAACATCACTCATTACTAATGGTGTGTTCTAGATCTAGATCCAGAAATGCACTCATCACACTTAGTGCATTTCAGATCTATGTCTAGAATTCACCATTATAAATGGAGTTGATTCATTCATGTTTAAATCAACCAATCACCCTATACCTTAACAAGTTTTTGGAGAACTTCAACTCTATATCCTTAGTTTCCAAACTTATTAAAACTTGGTTCTATTCTTCTCATTTTAAACCAAAAACTCTATTTTTGTGTGCCTGTGGATTTCCGGTGGTTGAGCTTGGAAGTGACAAGCTCGTGGTGAAATACTTGAGGAGTCAAGTATTAGTTCAAGGTGCGGGACTTGCGGAGTTCAAGTTGGAGACACATCAAGGTCTACTAAAAGGCAAATTCATAGAGTTCAAATTTGTTGAGGAACTGTACACCGTAACTGTTGGAGCGTAGAAGGAGTCGTAATTCGAATCCATCGAGTGGTAAATCGGTTTGTAAGTTTTTAATAACTTTTAGTGCATCAATTCTGGACTAGGTCCCGGGGTTTTTCCCAGATTGGGTTTCCTCGTAAACAAAATCTCTTGTGCATATTTTCACAAGTGTTATGAGATTGAAATATTCGATTCTTGTTCTTAATTCCGCATATTAAGAATCGAATAAGTCAATTCTCTTGATTAGAGATTTTATTTTTGATCTTTATCACTTGTTTAATTTTATTAGGTGATTGGGTGATCCTTAACCTTAGTTACATTGACATACGGTTAATCCAACTAAACCGTAGGGCATTTAGACTTTCAATTGGTATCAGAGCGGGTTCACTTGTTGGGTTTAACAACTTGAGCGTGATCCCTATTGTGACTAAATGGATTCACAAGGAGAGGGTAGTGTTGTAAATAAACCACCATTATTCAATGGTAGCAACTATCCTTATTGGAAAGCTAGAATGAGGACTTTCCTCAAGTCCCTAGACCAAAGCGTTTGGAGAACTGTAGAAGTTGCTTGGTATCCTCCTACCATGATGACTGGTACCGGAGATAACTCTAGAGAAGTCCCTATACCGGAAGACCAATGGACTATCGATGAGACTGAGGCTGCTACAAGAAATAGCAAAGCTCTAAATGCCATCTATGTTACTGTAACGGCTAACGAATTTCGTCGTATATCCAATTATGAAGTAGCGAAAGAGGCATGGGACATTTTAATGCTAACCCATGAAGGTACTAGGACTGTTAGAATAACAAAACTTCAAATGTTAACTACTCAATTTGAAACTATTAGAATGGATGACAATGAAACCTTTGATGAATTTTGTGCCAAATTGAATGACATTGTCAACAACTCTTTTGCTTTGGGTGAAGTTATTTCTAACTCCAAAATAGTTCATAAGGTTTTGAGATCTCTTGCCGAGAGACTTCAAGCTAAAGTTATAGTGCGGAAACTACAGCGGAAGCTTTGAGCTGTAGTTTTGGGTTGTAGTATGGAAAGGTGAAGTGGAGAGGACCCTTGGATTTCGGTGTTTTAAACTTTTAACCTGCAATTCATAGGAGGGTAAAAGATGTAAATAATACTCCAAAATCCAAGGGTTCCCATGAACCTTTATTTCCTCATCCTACGGCACAAAATTACACTCGAAACAAACACGAGCTATAGCCTGAGGTAGAACGTTATGTATCCAACTGCAAAATCTCTTCCCTCCTTGGGGGATCCACAATTGCACTTGATAACCTAATGTTCATGGAAATAAACTTCCAAGTTCAATACCTATAATGGGAAAGGATCGGACCACACATCAAATTTGACACATAAAAAAACACGACTGTGGTGCCAACATTAGAGATGATCAAGGGTTGATTTTTAGTGAGAATGTTTTTCTAACCATAGGATCATCTTCAGAAAAATTCAAACGTTCTAAAACTTCTAACCCAATCAAAAGTTATGAAAATCAACCAAATTTAACAGTAAATTATATAGCTTAAATTTGGTTGATTTCCAACTAATTTTTATTAGGTTAAAAATTTTAGAAGGACCTGGTGAGGACGATGAATATGGTTAAGAAAAAATTCTCGCATGAAATCAGCCCTTAATCATTTTTAATGTGGGCCCCAAAGCCATGTAATTTCATATGTCGATACTGCTATAAACCAAACCCATAGATACTACAGCCCAAATTAAATGTACCGTTTTACTAGAGTAAATAATGCCCACGATCAAACCGCATATTTGATCAGATCATCTCGACTCATCAAGCAATTTGAACGTCAATGTTCGAGAAGAAATCATTTGGTTAACTGAAAAATTAAGTATCCCCCATATCCCTGGATTACAAATACAAAGAACAAAACCTCAAATCGATGATAATCTTTGTACCTACTAACAAAGATTGTTTCCCTTTTCTTTGGCATCTTTTTTTTCCATAAACTTGGCTGTTTTTCAATAGAATTCATTACCAAATGGAAGAGAAGGACATAAATATGTGAAAAAAAAGAAGAAAAATAACAAGAGAAAGGCTCATAAGCCTTGTTGACAGACTGGAGCATATTTCATTTACCTGTATGCAAGTCCTAAGTATTATTTTTCTGATAGTTCTTTGCATCCAAGGAAATAATCCATCGCCCCAAAATTTCAAGAAGATTCCTCCAAACATAATGATTTATTTTGATCGAACTTTAACATCGAGAGTCCAGCGTAGTTTGCCCTCTGGCAAGGGAATTGACCTCGGCAGAAGCAGTGGCACCTCAAATGTCCCCATAGACGACAGTGGTTCTGGTAAGTACAGGTTCTCTGGCTGAATGCTCACACAGAGCTGCCTCGCCACCTGATATAATTTATAAACAGTAGAAAATACTCTAAAAAAATATGCTAAGGATAAGAGGAATCATCTGGTCACCCTCCCAAGGGCCCTAATTGGACAGTTTACAAAGGGGAGGGATACTGCACCATGGCCCTTCACCATATCCAAAGCTTAGACTATTATAGAACTTCTAACCCCATGAAATGTTCATAAAAAATCAATGGTCAAGAAAAGATGCATAAATTTTTCCAATTTTTTAAGGGCTGATTTGAGGGGGTTAAAAGTTCTAGAATGGGCTGACTTCCGTATATGATGACATGGAGTTTTTTAAGCTGGGAATTGCAAGAATGGTCCTCCTCCAAAAAACAGCTTGTTTATTCGTTTTACTTGCCACTATATAAGAATGGAAGTTCTACGATCAGCAGAGGCATTATCGAAAGAAAAAGCCTCCTTATTCATTTCATGTCTTTTATTTCATTCCGGCTTGTAGTGATAGGCCTTGACGGAACTACATGATACTGAAGTCCAAATCAGTTGGGAAGCCTGAGCGTTCTGGCGTTTATCGGAGTTACGTGGGCCTTACAGCATGTTGGGCTTTTCCCTCCTCTTAAATATATGTAAGATAAAAAAGAATGGTGAACCACATTTTTGGTCCTTCCATCCCTAAAGAATGTTGATAATCCTACCTATTCGAATGAAACCTAGTCATGAGCGTATAATGTAAAGTTGGTGCCAGCCTTTATTTTTTTCAATTTTTGATTGGGTTACAACTGTTTGTGACGGCTTTCATCTGGGTCAACTTGCACCATCTGATTCAAGTATTTGAAGGAAATGCGAAGTAATAAGAAAACTGAAAACATACCTCAGCCACAAGCTCATCTTTGTTCACAGGCGATTGTAATTGATGAACTGTAGAATCTGTGTCCTTGTTTACCCGGATAAGCCTCCTTAGCACCTATAAAAAAATTCATACCACTCAAGTTACCAGATCTCACAATAAACAAATAGTAGATGCTTATCTCAGAAGATCCACAAACTTAGGGAAAGCAAACAATATTTTCTATAATGATTATTCAGTAAATTACCAGCATCACATGCAACGAAAAGAAGTTCATAAGTGTGTGTTATGGTGTGCAAGATGACAAGGAGGCTATTTGACCACCCCCATTCCTAATAAGTTCACTGGAGAATTATGGATATGTTTCCCTGTGTTGGCCATGATTACCTGATTTTAAAGCTATGTCACAAGAGCACACCATTTTCTAAAAATTTGTTGACTTGCACGTATCCATTATGCCTTTTCAAAAACATATTCAATTATTTGTTTTGGTTTTTATTTATATGTCAAGAAACCAGAGGTGTTAGTCATGGTGTTAATCACTATATCCCACTTTAAGACCCACTTACAGGTGACCAACTTCAGCCTCACAGCCACAGAATTTCAGCATCTTTTTGTATCTAGAAACCTAAGACTTTCGAGGCTACCATGATGCTTTCTATGTGTAGATTTACCAGGGCAGAAAGAAACTTGTTGTTGTGTTTGTGTTTATTCCCTATTAGACCCATAGACCCTTGTTATGCGTATTCTAACCCCTTCCTCTAACAGGTCGAGCATAACATGGTATTAGGACTAAAATTCTCTAGGTTGTGGGTACAAGTATGAAATATCCAGAACAGCACTAGGTGAGTGGGTGGTTAGCCCATAAACCCTTGTTATATGACTTGTAATGCCTCTGGCCTCCCTTTAACAGTTCAAGGTTTTAGAGCAAAATTCAAGGAGTCACTCAGGCCTAAATATGCGCAAAAACATTTTGCATGACCATGACGTCAAACATGTATAGTGAGCAACATCTCACATTACCCCTATATAATAGGAATGGTGGCATGGGCATCTGCAGGTGCAAATCAATGTCTTAATTCTCAGTCGATCCTGATCTAGATCTCCCAATCTAAAGAAGGGATTGGCTATGCCGAACCCTTGATGCACATGCGTTTTCACAGGATATAAATTGGTCGATCCAATCACACAAATCAGATGATCCAGAAGAGGAACTTGAAAAGATTATAAAGTTGATCGAGAATCACAGCAAGCCTTCGCAACTCACATAAGAAGGCATTTAAAATGGTCGATGGCAAAGACATTTTGAGCCCAATAAAGTGGAAAAGTTCTTCAGCAAAATGAAAAATAAAGTGGAAAAGTTTATAAGGTTACATGGTGAGAATGAGTGCATGCTCTCAATTACTGTTTCTTATTGGATTACAGCTATTATCCGTTCTTACTTTCACTGTAACTACACTTTATATTTATCATCCAGATCCATGATTCATGGATGTTGGGTCCAGCTCTTTGTTGACGAGCAACAAATCAACATAGTTGGTTGTCTTTCAGCTATTACCTTTCAAAAAAAATTAAAAATTCTGTTAACTAGGATAGCATGAAAAATTAAAAAAGATTGCAAATTGGTAGTTATATTCCCTATAAATTTTGTGATAACGTCACCAATCCTAGTTAAAGGATGTAAAAGACGTACTTATATTATTTACAGTAATTTAAGCATTTTTTATGGTTTATAAATATTCTTTTTTGAGTTATTCAATTATTTTCATAGTTTCCACACTTGAAATTGGATCATGCATACGAAATCCAGATCTCATGGGATTTCCTTTCATGAACTTAGTATCACGGTCATGTTCTATAGATCCGACGTTATAACCCGACATTCGCTACCCAATATCAGATTGATTGGGGGCATAGTCGATCCCTAAAAGATAGAACAATGTGGTGAATCTACCACCGAGTTTGGTGGAGCAATTATTCAAAAGGCCCTCCCACACCCAGCCTTTGATCATACCTAATCGTTAGCAATGGTGGATTCTATTTCACATCAAACTAATGTGGTTTGTAATATCTTATGCCTTATGTCAAATCAACTAAAAATTGAGGGGTATGTCTAAAAAGTGCTGATAAATAACATATTTAACATATATACAGTTATTTTGGATGTGAATATTAAGTATATAATTGAACAATGCTGATAAATAACATATACTCAATCATAATGTCACTATGATTGAACAGTGCTGATAAATAACATATATACTCAAACTTTATAAAAAAAAAAACATATATACTCAAAATTCACATCCAATATAAAAAGGAAAATCTGGT
>MVGT01004465.1:0-34442 GCA_002174775.1 Macleaya cordata
CTCTCCCTTGCAATGGCTGAGCAGCCTTCTCCCTCTCTTCTCTTCTCTCCTAACCGATGGGAACAAATGGGGGAGGGTTAGGGTTAGCTAATACTTATAGATAATAGCACCCAACCCTAATAAAACTCTAACCAGGTGCCCTTAACACAAATGGCTGCCCCCAACATAAACAACTAATAGAGATAGGGGTATTACATGTGTTTATTTCTTGATTTAACCTATGTCTTTCTTGAGATATTGCTTTCATTAAATTGAATTTAGAGAGTTTGTTCTAGGTTATGTAATGAGAAGAGATTGAGTGAAAAATTTGTTTTACTCAACAACAAAGTAAAAAAGAATCAAGATAATCGAACTTGTGATTGTTTTAGGGTTATTAATTTCAAAAGATAGTGAAAGATAATTCTGACTATTAACTATAAATCATGCTTAGAGGTGGCGAATGATCTCTTAACCATACTTCTCATCATATTTCCTTGACCTTTTAAATTATGTTTTCTTAAATTTGAGTTTTGCTATTTTTTTCTTTTAATTTGTTTACATATCAAATCAAATCCCCCCTCCCCAATTTCACGTGCAATGTGTTTAGTGTGTCCTTAGTGTGTTTGCAAAGTCTTAGTTATTTCTATTCAGTTTAAGTAGGTTTTGAATTTCATTTTAATCTCTGGTCAGTTTAAGTTTATTTTGTGTCAATAACTTATAAATTAGGAATAATCTTCAGCGGGAATGACCCTTGTTTGCTACTATACTTAATAACGATCATATTTAGTGCAGGGATTTAAGTGATACACTTTTTACTGTATCAATTTTGGCGCCGTGTCGCCGGGGATTATTTTTTCTAATTAATTCGTTATTTGTTTTTATTTTGTTTCTATTTTAGTATTCGTTCTAAATAGTTTTGTTTTTATTTTTTTAGGTATTTTATGAATGAATGTCCGAGCTTATTGGAGAAGAGGTAGATCAAAGGCTTAAAAGGATATTGGAATTCAGATCGTCTTATTTTAGGTCAAAAGAGTAGTTTGCACCTTTTCCACCTTCACCATCATCTTCACATCCAATTTCCACACCATCTGAATTCACTCGAGCATTACATACTTCCCTTCCACCTAGTCCACCAAGGGACTCTTCAAACCAGTTAGTTAAATCCGATCAAAAAGAGATGGTAGGGAACAATAGAACACTCAAGGAGTTGGTGGCACTAGATTTGGACCAGCAGCCTCTTTGCATTTAGATTCCTCAACTTGAGGGTGATGTTGAGCTCAAATTGAGATTGATACATCTTCTACCAGCTTTCTATGGTTTTCCAAGTGAAGATCCAAACAAGCACCTCAAGGAGTTTCATGTGGTGTGTTCAAGCATGAAACTAACAACCATCTCTGAAGAGCAAATTAAGTTGAGAGCTTTTCCATTCTCTTTAGCGAATAATGCAATAGAGTGGCTTTATGATCTATCATCCGGCACCATTATCACATAGAATGAGATGAAAAAACTGTTTCTTAAGAAGTATTTCCCTGCATCCAAGGCCACAAACATTAGGAAAGAAATATGTGGTGTTCGGCAAAAAAATGGAGAGAGTTTATATTAGTATTGAGAGAGATACAAGAAGTTATGTGCATCTTGCCATCATCACCAAAATAGTTAGCAACTCCTAATTCAATATTTTAATGAAGGTCTTATGACAATGGAAATGAGTATGATAGATACTGCAAGTGGAGAAGCTTTAGTAGACAAGGCACCTACGCCAGCAAAGAATTTGATAGCTAATATGGCGGCTAATTCACAAAAGTTTAGCAACCGATCAGAATTGCCACCAAGGAAGGTGAATGAGGTTAGTACTACATCCAACATTGAGCAACAACTAATTAACCTCACCTCACTAGTTCAACAAATGGTTGTGGGTACTATTCAACAATCAAAGATGTGTGAAGTATGCTCTATGGTAGGTGATCCAACCGATATGTGTCCATCTTTGCAAGAAAATAATTTGGAGTAAGCCAATGCTCTAGAAGGGTTTCAAGGACAGCAGGTATAAAGACAGAAGTATGATCCTTTTTTCCAATACTTACAATGTTGGATGGAGGGAACATCCTAATTTTAGTTATTCAGGAAATCATCAATAAGCTGCTCCTAATGCCAACTTCAATCAACCACCTGGTTTCAATCAACCAAGGCAGCAACTACCATATCAACCTCGACCACAACCCATGTCTTAAGGCCAAGGTACATTTCTTGAGGATATAGTTAAATCTTTAGCTACTAACTCTTTGCAATTTCAACAGAAAGCAAAGGCAACTATCAAGAACTTGGTGACACAAATGAGCTGATTGGCTAGTGCCGTGCGCAGATTAGAAGCACAAGGATCTAAAAACTTCCATCCCAAACTATGATTAATCCAAGAGAGAATGCTAGTTCTATGACCTTGAAGAGTGGAAAACAACTAGAGGAAGCACCAAAAGCACCAAAAAGAGTAAGGGCAACCGTGGATGAGACACAACAGGAAAAGGATTTAGCTTTTGAAAAGGATGAGGCCACAACTCCTATTGAGGCTTCTTCGGCACCTAAGATAATTTTTAAGGTTCTTAATTCTACTAATGTTTCTTTTCCTCCTTTTCCTAGTAGGTTTGCAAAGACTAAGAAAGAAGAACATAAAAGAGAGATTTTGGAAATCTTCCGCAAAGTACAAGTGAATATACCTCTTTTAGATGCCATTAAATAAGTACCGTGCTATACGAAATTCCTCAAAGAGTTGTGCACTACCAAACATAAATTAAAGGGTGATAAAATAGTAAGAGTGGGGGAGAATGTATCCGCTATTTTACAAAAGAACCTTCTCCCAAAATGCAAAGATCCAGGAAGTTTCACCATACCAAGTACAATCGGCAACATCAGGTTTCAAAAAGCTATGTTAGATTTAGGAGCATCTATTAATGTCATGCCTTATTCTATTTATGCTTCTTTAAATCGTGGTTTACTTAAGTAAACCGGTGTAGTTATTCAACTCGCCGATCGGTCTAACACTTATCCAAAAAGTATTTTGGAGGATGTTTTAGTGCAAGTGAACGAGTTAGCTTTCCCCGCTGATTTCTATGTTCTTGAGATAGAGGATGACTCATCCCCTATGCCAACACCTTTACTCTTAAGAAGGCCATTCATGAAAACTGCCTGAACCAAAATAGATGTTTATGATGGAACTCTAACCATGGAGTTTGATGGCGAGATTATACGTTTCAATATTTTTGAAGCAATGAGGTATCCAAGTGATTTGCATTCTTGTTTTTTAGTTGACATACTTGATTCTTTAGTGCAGCAACTCTTTGAGTTAACTAATGGGGATGCATTGGAGATCTCCATTAAAAAAAGCCTTGAGTCAGAAGATTCCAGAAAGCCAAGAAGGGATGTGCAAGTTTGTGACAACATTAAGGGGACCGTGGCATCTTTAGAGTCATTACCAGAAGTTCCAAAAAGGTATAATGTTTCTTTTATTTCTTTGCCTTTTTCTAACGAGAAACTTTTACCTTCTGTGATGCAGGCCACCACCTTGGAGCTTAAACCTCTTTCAAAGCATCTTAAATATGTCTACTTAGGTAAGGATGATACGTTGCCCGTAATCATTACAAGGAACCTCACATCCTTACAAGAAGAAAGGCTAATCCGTGTGTCGAAAGACCATAAAATGGTCATAGGCTGGACAATAGCGAATATAAAAAGGGATTAGTCCTTCCATGTGTATGCATCAAATTTTGCTTGAGGATGGAGCAAAGCCAACAAGGGAAGCTCAACGTCGATTGAACCCTCCTATGATGGAGGTTGTTAAGAAAGAAATCTTGAACTTACTAGATGTTGGCATGATCTATCCTATTTCGGACAGCAAATGAGTGAGCCCGGTCCAAGTTGTTCCAAAGAGATCTGGCATCACCATGGTTAAGAATGAGGAGAATGAGCTAGTGCCAACTTGTGTCCAAACGGGTTGGCGGGTTTGCATTGTTTATTGAAAACTTAACTTTACTACTCGCAAGGATCATTTTCCTTTGCCATTTATTGACCAAATGTTAGAAAGGTTGGCTGGTCATACTCACTATTGTTTTCTTGATGGTTACTCAGGTTATAATCAGATTGTAATTGCACCGGAGGACCAAGAGAAGACAACATTCACTTGCCCCTTTGGAACGTTTGCCTATCGACGTATGCCATTTGGCCTTTGCAACACTCCTGCTACTTTTCAACGGTGTATGGTTAGTATATTTTCAGATTATGTTGAAAACATTATAGAGGTTTTTATGGATGATTTCAGTGTCTATGGTGACTCTTTTGACAAATGTTTAGATAACCTTATACTTGTTCTTAAACGCTGCATGGAAACTAACCTTGTGCTTAATTGGAAGAAATATCATTTTATGGTAGATCAAGGTATAGTTTTAGGTCATATCATTTCTGCTAAAGGAATAGAAGTAGATAAATCTAAGATAGATCTTGTTCGCTCCTTACCACCTCCCACAAGTGTGAGGGAGGTTCGTTCTTTTCTTGGTCATGTAGGATTTTATCGAAGGTTTATCAAGGATTTTTCAAAAATTGTAATGCCCTTATGCAGATTGTTACAAAAGGACGTGGCATTTGAATTCAATGAAGAGTGCAAAGAAGCATTTGAGTGACTGAAAGAGTTCTTGACCACGGCTCCTGTCATTCAGCCACCAGGTTAGAGCCATCCATTTGAGTTGATGTGTGATGCAAGTGATTATGCTGTAGGGGCAGTTTTGGGGCAGTGAGTCGGCAAGCTTCTTCATACCATCTATTATGCATCTAGGTGCTTGAATGATGCACAACTTAACTATCCCACAATTGAAAAAGAGCTCTTAGCGGTTATTTTTGCTTTAGAAAAATTTAGTTCCTATTTAATTGGCACTAAAGTAACTGTATTTTCTGATCATGCAGCTCTTAGGTACCTGCTCACCAAAAAAGATGCAAAGCCGAGGCTCATAAGGTGGATACTTCTCTTGCAAGAATTCGATCTAAACATCAAAGACAAAAAATGTAATCAAAATCTAGTTGCAGACCACCTTAGCCGCCTCATTCATGATGAAGATGCGCTTCCTTTGCAAGAAAACTTCCCGGATGAGCAGTTATTTACTATGGCAACTTCGGCCCCTTAGTATGCGGATATAGTAAATTATTTAGTCACCAAACAGATCCTTGATGATTTGACTCATGCTCAAAAGTATAAACTGAAAAAGAGCACAGGGCAATATGTGTGGGATGATCCATATTTGTGGAAGCATTGTGCAGATCAACTAATAAAAAGGTGTGTATCTAATTCAGAATTCTCTTCTATACTCACTTTCTGCCATTCTTATGCATGTGGTGGGCATTTTGGAGCAAAACGAATAGCTCTCAAGGTACTTGAGAGTGGATTTTATTGGCTTATATAGTTCAAAGATGCATTTATCTTTTGCAAATCTTGTAACCGTTATCAAAGAACAGGTAACTTAGGTGCACGAAATCAAATGCCTCAAACACCTATACTAATTGTTGAAATCTTTGATATTTGGGGTATTGATTTCATGGGACCTTTTGTTTCTTCGCATGGTAATCTTTACATACTTCTTACTGCTGATTATGTGTCAAAGTGGGTGGAAGCAAAAGCCACCCAAACTAATGATTCTAAAGTGGTTGTAGATTTTGTGAAGACTAACATTTTTGCAAGGTTTAGAACACCAAGAGCTATAATCAGCGATAGAGGGAGTTATTTTTGCAACCGATCATTCGAAGCTTTGCTAAAGAAATACAACATTACACATAAGGTTTCCACGCCATAAATAGGGCCACAAGTAGATCATCTTGAATGAAAATCATATCATTTCTAAAAAACTACTGGTTAAAAATTGGTTTAATTATATTGGGCCATTCATTTTTA
Organism: Macleaya cordata; assembly: GCA_002174775.1. Lineage (NCBI taxonomy): Eukaryota > Viridiplantae > Streptophyta > Magnoliopsida > Ranunculales > Papaveraceae > Macleaya > Macleaya cordata. Next base: position 5,906 of record MVGT01004465.1, read on the forward strand.
CTATAAATTTTAACCTAGTTTAATCGAAATTTTCATTTCTGTAAGCCATTTATATTGCCGTAAAAAAATGATCTACATATTGAGGATATCATCTTTTGTAAAAGAACCATTGACCCATAGCTCATCTCCATCCATCTAGTCAGGAAATCTTAGGGGAGAATTTGATTCAATAAAGGAAGGTACATGCACCACAGTTTACTTCATAGTTCTATATTAATGATAATGATTTCTGAAACTACCCAACAAAGAGAATCATAAATGACCACCTACACCTACTAAAGAAAGTGAGTCATCAGACCCTTTCACTTATGGGAGGGTTTATCAAAATCTGATTTAGAAGCTATAGCATTTTAAAGATTTAAAACAAAAAATAACAAATTTTTTCTCTCTACAGCTGTTCACTCTAGTGGGCAAGCTGAAGTGTCAAATCGAGAGGTCAAGTTTATTCTAGAGAAGAATGTCAAACCAAATAGGAAGGATTGAAGTTTGCGACTCGATGACGCACTTTCATATAAAACTCTAATTGGAATGTCCCCATTTCGGCTTGTGTATGGTAAGCTGTGTCATCTTCCTATTGAGTTAGAGCACAAGGCATTTTAGGCAGTGAAAGAATGTAACATGGAAATGGATGTTGCGGGTGAACAAAAGAAACTCCAACTAAATGAGCTTGAGGAAATCAGAAACGACGCTTATGAGAGTTCACGAATCTACAAGGAGAAAACTAAGACATTTCATGATAAGATGATCTCAAGGAAGGATTTTGTTATTATGGACAGAAAGTTCTTCTATTCCACTCACGCCTTAAGTTATTTCCCAGTAAGTTACGTTCTCGATGGGTTGGACATTTTATTGTTACTAATGTTTTTTCTCATGGTGCAGTGGAAATTTGAAGTTTGAAGATGGATAAGGAGTTCAAAGTGAATGGACACAGACTAAAACCTTATTATGAACCTTTTGTGACGCACAATGTGGAGAAGGTACCTCACTACGAACCAGCGTCTCTTGATAGATAAATGGGGGTACAAGTCAGGCCGAGGACACTAAACCAAGCACTAATTGGGAGGCAACCCAAAAGATGGAGAAAAATTATAGTTGTGGAGAGCACGCCATACTCAGATTTACTCTCTCTTACTTTTACTCTTCATTATTTGATTCATTGCTTGTTTTATTTTAGTTATTTCTAAAAAAAAAATTGTCAGGCTAGGACACTAAACTTAGCGCTTGCTAGGAGGTAACCCATGCTATTTTTGGGTACTAATTCGCTTCATGGTAATCTTTTTCCCTATCCCTATATTTATTTCAGCATATCTTGTGTGTTCATGCTATTCATAGATTTATATTTAGGAACATTGAGGATAATGTTTGGTTTAGTGTCCTCGGCCTGACTTGTATGGCGTGAAAAGGAAGAAGTCAAATTGGAATAGAGGATGGGGGTAAGGAAGAAAATTTAATTTTTTTTTTCGTGTCCATGAGTTTCAAAATGGAATAGGGTTCATGTTGATGATGTGAATTAGGAGATTTTTAATTTTACATTGTGATTTTTGGTTTCCTAATAAATTTTAAATTTTTAGTTTATTATATTATCCCTTTGCTAAAAGTTTTTCAGAAATATCGAGTCTTAGAGAAATTTTTGCACATAACCACATTAGTGTAATCTAAGTGATGATTGAGCCCAACTAAGAGATCCTGAATAATCATTAATGGAGACTTATTTTTATTTACCTAGTGTGAGTTTGTTGGCCTTTCATTGTCCGTTGAGAGATCTCTTCTGCGCTAATTCTGAGTAGAATGAAGAGCTACTCAATCTCACAGTTATTTTTCGGCACTTTCGTTGATCTCATGAGTGCCATAATTTTTCAACCACTGAGGGAAACATTAGGATTGCAAAAATCTTAATCTTGTAGTCTGAGATGATACATGACATGCCTCTCTTAACTTGGTAGATGACAATAGGTAAATTAGGTTTCACCCTCATTACCATCCAAAAAAAAATCTATCATCTCTCCACTAGCGACTTTTCTAGCCAACCCCATAACCTCTACATCTTTACAATTTTTCATCCATTGTTTATGAGAAGTGTATTGGGATGATAAAGAAGAGAAAATAAGAAGGACAATGTGTGCATATGTTTTCAATTGAGCTATATCAAGATCAAGTTCTAGATGCAAGAAGTGGTGATTTTTCTTCAAAAAAAAAATTAAGAGTGAAAAGGAAGAAGACAAATTCAAAATAGTTCAAGTTAAAGAACAACTTCGAAGATACAACGGTTCGAATAGTGAAATGATTCGATAATGGTAAGAAGTCTGCTGTAGAAGAATTTTCTACGTCAATCTTGACAGGATCGACACACATAAAGGTGCATTTTCTTGTAATGGACATTTAGGCGAACTTTAATAAGTTGTTGGGACGGTCGTGGCTCCACCAAATAAAGCAGTAGCTTCCACTCTCCATCAAAAGGTCAAGTTTCCTTTCAAGGATCAGACAGTGGTCATCTTTGGGGACAATGACGAGGCCGAAGAAATTGCAAATCAAAAGGGCAAGAATATTGTCCCAATGATCGAGCCTAAGAAATAATTATGCAACTTTACAGAAGAAGAGGTTAACTTATTTGTGAGGAGGCCACCAAGGTGGGAGAAAATACCAAGCAGGTTTAATCATGGAAATAGAAAAATAGCATATGTCATGAGGTCTCAAAACTTTTTCCCAGGAATGGGACTAGGAAGAAATCTTCATAGAAGGCCAGAACCTCTGAGCATCAAGAAAGAAGAGCAGGTTGGAACCTTCGGGTTGGGGTACCAGCTAACGGAAGAAGAAGTAACAAAGTCCAACACTGAAAAGAGCAGGCGAGCACAAATTAAGAACAAGGGGGACCAATATGTCTCATAGGGGATCGACTGGACAAAGCAACCAAAATATCATGAGTGGTTCATCCGCAAAGGTGAATCAAATGTAGTTCCAACTAGATTTCAGAAAGCTGTACTCGCAAGGAAAGATGAAGCGGCCCTAACACACGAGGATGAACCTGCGGATGAAACCCTACTCGAGGGAGTAAGTTACTTATTCCAAAGTGTTGGTTCAGTAAAGGTCCCAGGGTAGGAAATTGAGGTAGGAGTCGAAAAACGACTGGAAGAAGAAGTCTACATTTGCATAGTCCACGAAGTGTCAATTCCTAACCCTCGCCTACTGGTTTGGTCCTCACTTGAAAACACTGAGTCAAGCCTTTCAGTGTCAGAGCTAGTAAAGTTGAATTAAAAGAAGAGGTTCGTGAGGAAACCCAAGGAAAAGAAGCGCATGACTTCCAAAGCTTACCGTTTGGCTCTTACGCACAGAAATAAAAATGTGGAACAAGTACATGAAGATGCACAGGTAGAGAAGAAAAGCATCGCAGGTACGCAACAAGTTTGCATGATTCATGAGAAATCTACCTTTAAACCTCACCTTCTTGTACGTTCAATTCATGATATTCCTGTAAAGACTAACCATGATGTAGGTTCAAAAGCTGGGGAAGTATCTTCCAGCATAAAAAAACATCTTAGGAGAGTTGGAAGACGGGGCACCCTCGTCTAAGGAGGGAGATTCGTGGGCCCCTGTGCATTGTGTAGTCTCTTTAGAAGTACTTTTATTTTCAAAAAAATTTAAAAAATCTAATATTTTGAAAAACCACAAAAAATGAAAAAACCAAAAAGTTCAAAAAGTTTTGTAAAAATGAATGAAAATATTTTTGAAAAAATGGTTTTAGGACTCGACCCTGAAAATGCTGATGATGAAGAATCCGAAGAGGAACTGAAGGATCTTGCACAAGAAGAAATTACAAACGAGATCCAACAGTTGCTAGACCAACACGAGGATAGGCCTCAGTCTATCGAGGAAGAAGTCGAATTGGTAAACGTAGGCTCTGACGACCAACCTTAAATAGTAAAAATCGGTACTGCTTTGTCCTCAAAAGAAAGAAAGGCTATGATCGAGTTGTTGAGGGAGCATAAAGAAAATTTTGCATGGACCTATGAAGATATGCCAGGGCTAGATACTGACATGGTGGTACATCGGTTACCCACTTATCCAGATGTAAGGCCAGTAAAGCACACCCTTCTACCATTTATATCCTACTTCATCCTATTTTACTCATTATATGATCCTATTAGATACTAGGAAAAGAGAGGTTAGATGATCAGGTGAGAAGTTAAGTGAGCATCCCCATCCTCAATGTAGTGGTTGATAATCCTTTCTATGAGATCAATTCTCTAAACATAGTTCGTTCTTCTATATATATATGAGTCCTTTGTTTTATGCTTGATCCATACTCACATATGAGAGTGAAACAATTCTGAATGTTTTATTTTGAGGGTATAACCGTGAGGCTGAAGTCGAGGCGAAATGTATTAGAAAGGTTATCAAGGTTGTGGTTTTTTCATAACTAAAATTGCACTCTTGTTGGTTATTTACTAACTCATAGACTTGAGTATTTGTGAAAGGTTTTTAGTGTCCCGATAGTGTCCTATACTCTAATTCATGTTTATTATCTTGTTAAAAATCTCATTGTTAATTGCATATGTTTCTGATTCGATACATTAATTTTTCTAAAACAATATTGTGAACCCTGTTCTATTTTGAACCTATAATTTTGTGGGTAGATTAACTGTAAACCCTCACGAGACAACATTTGTCCACTAGGGGTAACCTAGGGGTTTAACGGCTTGTTGCACATGCTAAGTGCAATCGCGATTCCTGCGAAAGTGAGTTAGGATTTTATTCTTTTCATTAGGATTAGTTTAGTTTTAGTTTTGCTCGAGGACTAGCAAAATGTAAGTTTGGGGGTATTTGATAAGCACACATATATTACATTTAATACCTCGATATTTATATTAGTTAGATATATATTTTATTCTATTCGAATTAATTAAGTGTATTTTAGTTGTGTGCAGGGAATATGAGTGGAGCGATCAAAATATGGTAAAGCCGTTACAATTTGCCGAATTTCGTGGGAGAGCGAAGAAGAAGAGATCAATTGAAAAAGCAAAATCAGTTGAAATCATCGAAACTGATAAAGGAACCAGCAAAAAGTTATAAAGGCCCCCATGAAAGCACGTGGACACGTGCGAATGTCAAAACAATTCAAAACAAGGGTAATGATCACAAAGGATTGATGACATCACACTCTAAGCTTATTTCTAATGCTTAATATGTTTTTTTTAGAAAACAGATTTTGTTCTTTATATAAATAATTCTCTTTAGTGGGACCCACTAATTATACTACTTTACAAATTAGGTTTCCAAATTTGTAAGTTGGCAGTACGATAAGTCGATGGTTTATTGGGTGGTTTTGGGGATGTTTTAGAAGATTGATTTTTATATATAAAAAAAATGTGAAGAAAAAAATAAATTAAGAATTAGGTTTTATTTTCTTCTCTTCTTTTGGGTTGACGGTGGCTCCCATAATTTCTTCCAAGTATACCCATGCCTACCCCTTCTTCTTTCCCATACCGTAAACCCATTTGAACCCAAATATCAAATATCTCATATACAACTTATTCTATCACATAATAACATTCTTTACGCAATAAATTGTTGCACACGAAATCCATTTGAGGCAAAAAAAAAGTCAGAATAAGCAGTTAAGCTCACAAAAGATAATTTTTGGCTAAAATAATTGCAAAAGAGTATTTTAGAAGTATGTGTTCTAAGCAGAGGTTGGGCAAGAAGAATTGAGAAGACAATAAAATAGAGAAGGAGTTGATCTAGACAAAACCTCAATCTCAGAACATGGAATTTTAGAGAAAATAGTTTCGTTATATTTTCTTTTTTATTTTTCTTTGGGTTAATTTAACTTATCCCTTCAAAATTATTCGCCATTTGGACTTACCCCCTTCAAAAATCCAGTAATTAACTTACCCCCTCAAACTCATGGTTTTCATGATTTTTTCATCCAAAAGTACATGTGCGTCTCGTACAGTGCCATTTATGACTAAAATACCCCTTTAAACTAACAAGGAGAAGAAATAATAGCAATATGGGAAGAGAAAGGAAGAAGATGAAGAAAGAAGAGAGAGAAGAAAACACTAAAAATTTCTAACCTTTTTCTATTTTTTTGGGTGAGTTTCTAACCCAAAAACACTAAACATTTCAGCTAATTTCCTTATTTTTAACCTAGAATTTTTGCTCCTTATACCTTATTTTTCCAGATCTTGATGAATAGGAGCTCAATGGTGATAGAGGTAATGAGATGGGATAATTTTTTGTGTTAAGGTGAGAAATCAACACGCTTATGCTTTAGATTTGTTATTTTGATTATGTAAATTAGAGTGTTTGAAGAAAAAAGAAAATTGACTATGAAGAGGAAATTGATGTCGATTTGAAACAAAAATTAGTCAAATTATTCCCCCAAATAATCCCCTTGCATCTTGTTATTTCTCTCTCCCTCTCTCTCTCTCTCTCTCTCTTCCTCTTTCTCTCTTCCATCTCCTTATGTCATCCACCGTGATCGTACCTTTAAAGGATAAAACTTAGAGTTAGTTTAAAGGGGTATTTTAGTCATGAATAGAATTATCCGAGACAAGCATGTACCTTTAGACGAAAAAATCACATAAACTATGAGCTTGAGGGAGTAAGTTAATTACGGGATCTTTGAAGGGGGTAAGTTAGAAAATAACTCTAGGGGTTAAGTTAAATTAGCCCTTTTTCTTTCTTTAAGAACAACCAGAAATGGAGAGAATAGACATAGCAAAAATAAAAAGGAAAAAATGTCTGAGTTAGTGGGGTTTTGTCTTTGTTGATGAAAAGAAGAAAGCTCTAAAAGCTACAAAGAAAGCTTGTTTGGCAATAGAGGAAAACCTGAAGAGAGAATGGGAGCCAGCCCAAAACAATTGAGTAAAAATATGGATTCCATGATAATCGCATAAAGAATGATAATATAAGACATAATATGTTGCATATGAAATTAGGGATTCCATGTGCAACAATCTGTTACGTAAGGAATGCTATTATGAGATAGAATAAGTTGCATATGAGTATTTGATATTTGAGTTCAAATAGGCTTACGATTTGGGAAGGGGCAAGGGAGTAGGCAGGAGTATACTTGGAAGAAATTATAGAACCAACCATTTTACTCAATTGTTTTGGGCTCCCATTCTATCCAATTTTTGAAAGGAGGAGAATTAAAAGCTCCTTTGCATTAAGTAATTTCATCCATAGCCTTATACGTATTGGAATGGTAACTTATACCATGAAATTAATAGGATTTGACCGAAACCTCTATTTTAAATAAATTTCTGCCCAAAAACTCCACAAACATATCGAAATAGCCAAAAATTCTAAAACAATGTGTAAGAACAGGTTTGCCCTCTAACTAACTCGAAGGAATCCTTAATACTTGGTGCATGTTAGCAACAACTACTTCTTTTTAAATTTATTTTTTAAACAAAGAAATCTGTAACTATTTTAAAGATACAAATCAATTTTTCACAAAAATTATATTTTCGAAAAACATGTGTCGAGATGTTCGAAATTAGACTAGTCAACAATATTTTTTTCACACCATGCAAATTTTATTTTGCAATACATAAAACTATGTTTTTAACTAGTATTTATCTAGATTGCATCCAAATTCGAATATGCATACTTGTAAATCAAGTAGCATCAAAAGATCTTGATGAATTCTTTCCAAATATATAAATTTTGTCAAAATATGTGACTAAAAAGAGTAATGCAAAAATATTTTTATGCAAGTAAATGGACAAGTACTTTAACAAAAAAAATACGCAAAAATATTTGTGCAAAAAGAAAACTACGTTTTCAACTAGTTTATATCCAAAATCGAATTTTTTTGCTTTAAAAACAAAGATCATCAAAATAAGAAGTGAAGATCTCGACTAATACTTTCCAACTATATAAATATTTTCGAAATATATTAGTAAAAACATGTACAAATATTTTTACAAAAAATTGAAAGTAATTTTTTTAAAAGAATAATATTGTTGACTGATCTCGTCTCCAAGATCTCAACAAAATAATATCCAAACATAATAAATCTTGTGGAAATGTGATTTTTAGTTTTAGAAATATAACATTTTGAAAGTTAAAAAAATAAAAATAACTTTTCTCTACCAGACACATAAAATGATAGAAAAAGACAAAATAAGGGCATAACAGAACTAAAAGTGCACCAAAAAAGGAGTAAACAACTATTATGAAATTCAATTATGTGTAAATGGTAAGGGAAACGTTTGAAAATGGGGTTTTAAACGATAATGAGTAATTAACATGTTAATTAGAATGAAGTAATTAATATGGTAATTGAATATGTATGATCTGTCATACTTATTTTGACGTGGCACTCTAAAAGAAAGAGTGCTACGTGGATGTTAGTGGTCACCATGTCATCGTTTCTATTTTAATAATATAGTATAGGAGGTAAATATGAGTACTTTTGTTTTCACCCCTAAAATTTTACTATTCACGCCTTTTTTTAGAGATTTCAATTTGGGTTCAAAATTCTAATATTCACCCCTAATTTTTGAGGGTTTACTTTGAGTTCAAAATTTTTACTTTTCACCCCCAAGTAATTCCTATTTTTTGGTCAGTTTCTAATTTCCTTTTCTTTCTTTCTTTCTTTTTTTTTTTTTTGTTTCTAGAACCTAATGTGAAACACTATCTCACATCTTTTCTCTCTATTTCTAGGGTTTGTAGTCATTCAATAGATCAAAATACCATCATATAAGGGATTGGAAGAAAATCAAAACTTATTATCATCCTCTTAATATGTAAGTATCTTCTCTTCTTCGCTTATTTCTTCGGTCTCCCCTCCCTCTCTCGAATCTCTCCTTATCCTTTTATTTTTTTCATCTCTCATTTCCTCTCTCCCTTCTCTTTCTTTTTCTTCTTCTTATATGCTTAATAAGATATTTGTTATTTTTTTTATAAAAGATATTTGTTATTGAGAGGATGATAATAAATCTTAATTTCTTCCTATTCTCTTCTATAATGGTGTTTTGATTTTATGAATGACTACAAAATCATAGTAATAAAGAGAAAATAGGGAAGATAATATTTCACCGTAGGTTTTGGAAAAAAAATATAGAAATTTTTGAGAATTACTTGGGGTGAAAAGTAAAATTTTGAAACCAAAGTAAACCCTCAAAATTGGGGGTGAATAGTAGAATTTTGAGCGCAAACTAAAATCTCTAAAAAAAAAGAGGTGAATAGTAGAATTTTGGGGGTGAGAACAAAAGTACTCGATAGATATATAGATTTTCACATTAACTTTTAGTTTTAAAAAATTTAAAATTTCTCTTGTGATACAATGTTTATATGTTGTGAGTGTGATGATTATAACTTAGCATGGCTTGTTTGAACATTGAAAAATAGATGGGTTAATTTTGATTTTAAACTAGAGAAACATTACTTATACATCTCTTTTATTTCTTAACATCTGACTATATACTTACACTTCATTTACACCACCTGTCAAACTTAAATGGAGATAATCCTAGGGATAAAATTTTGTGAGGATCATCCCCTCGAAACAAAATTCACATGGTTTTTATTAGTTTTTAACTCCATCATAAATTAAATTAGTAGAAAATAAAGGGAATTTTAGGGTTTAGTCCCTAGTTGATAATCGAAACTGGGTTTCATCCCTCCATAATCTAAAAAGCTGACGTTAGTCCCTTTTTGGATGGAAATTCATATTTGGCTGTTAAATGGCACACGATTTTCAGACACATGTGGTGTTTGGACGAAACTATCCTCACGTGTTTAACACGTGAGGGACTTAAGTAAAATCACAATTTTATGCCAAAAATGCCCATCCTCTATCCAACGATTGGGGTACAACAATATGATGGACGGTCTGTGTTGGATCTTGTTTTAGATAGAGGAAAGAGAAGGCTTCGTCCAAGTTAAAAAAGGGGAAGAAGACGGTGTGCTCTATTTTTCATCCTGAGGTGATTTTGTCCTATGGCAGCAGAGGATATCTATCGCTGGTAAGTTTCTGAAGTTAAAGGTTGGCATTAAAAGGCACTGAAAAATGAAAATATTCATGTTAGAAAATGTGTCAAAAGAGAATGAAAAATAAAAATAAAAATTAGTCTTAAATCCCTTCTGTAAATATATAAATTTGAGTTACATCCCTTTTCGGCTCATCCTCCTCCATTGATAAAGATTAAGGCCAGTAACCAACTACAATGACATGAAATGCTAAAAAGAGTGAGTTATCTCTAATTTTCAAACCTAACATACATTTTTTCAATTGCTTGATTCACCACCTCCACCCGTTCTAAAACTAGATGAACAATATAGGAAGTTGAGGAAGAAGAAACTGGATATGTGCTTTTGCTAGAGAAATGTAAGGCTTTTCAAAAAGTAAAATTCTCACTTTCAAATTTGACAAATTTTAACTTCAGCCTTGAATCTTATTTAGAGGCTTTGAAGAAGACGATATGACCATTTGCAGCCAATGGTCATATTGGATGCTCATTTTTTATCATCATGACCGTCGATTATTCTTTTGTACCCCAGCCTTTGGATAGAAGATGAGGGCATTTTCGGCATAAAATTGTGATTTTACTTAAGTCCCTCACGTGTTTAACACGTGAGGGTAGTTTCGTCTAAACACCACATGTGTCTGAAAATCGTGTGCCATTTAACAGCCAAATATGAATTTTCATCCAAAAAGGGACTAACGTCAGCTTTTTGGATTATGGAGGGACTAAACCCAGTTTCGATTATCAACTAAGGACTAAACCCTAAAATTCCCGAAAATAAATGATAAACTAAGGAATGGTCCAGGAACCTTAAAATTTCAATTTGCCATTGACACCCTCAACTCGTAGACTTGGTTGAATACAATGTTTGAAAAACGGTGCTGTTATAACGGTAACGGTCCTAAGTCGTTACGTTATATCACTATAATGTCATTACATAACAATATTCGTTTTTTATCGATAAAAAACTATTTTGGCTTTTTTAACCTTTTTCTAAAATTTAAAAAATTATTATTTTATGTTATAACAATCATTATTTTACGTTATTTTCTATTATTATATGATTTAACCCACGTGTCACTTTAAGGCTAAAACTGCTATAACAGTAACAGTTCCCTACTATTACACCGTTATAACGGTGTTTTCAAACATTGGTTGCATGGTTGCTGTTGGGCTTCCAAATCAAAGGCCCCAACTAAGGCTTCCTCGAGATGCACGGCAGTAAGTAGATCCATAGAAATTTGTAGTACGCATCTCGAGGACTTAAAAGATACGGCATGCCAAACACACCTTTTAAGTTCCGCCTTATCTCCATTTCTCTCTACGAGTCTCTACTTGTGCTGCAAAAACCCTGCAACTGAAAAACCCATCAAAAACCTCCAACAATGGCGACCGAAAATCTAATTCACAAATCCATAGAAACCCAGTTCTGAAATACTTATATCTATTAATCTCTGCAAACAGGTTATTATTATTATTCCATTCATGGATCTCTCTTCTCCCTTCAAACATCCTCTCACATTATCACTTTCCTCACCATCTGAGTTTTCTTTCTCTTCCTCTCTCTCACCCTTCTCTCTCCAAACCCACCTCAAAAACCCTAATTCCAGACAACCCATCTCGCAAAATTCACGTATTCTCGCTGTTGCTGTAAATCCTCAGGAACTCCCCAGAAGCAGTCCTCAAAGACTCCTCAAAGAGCTCAATGAGCGTAAAAAAGTCGCGTTCCCAAAGAAAAAAATCCCTCCTAAACGATTCATCCTTAAACCCCCTTTAGATGATGCAAAATTAGCAGAAAGATTTCTAAATAGTCCTCAAATGTCTCTCAAATCCTTCCCTTTACTAAGTTCTTGTTTGCCTTCCTCTCGTCTGAACAGTTCTGATAAAACTTGGATTGATGAATATCTCCTTGAAGCCAAACAAGCCCTGGGCTACCCACTTGAACCATCTGAGCTTTTGGGAGATGATAATCCAGCAAAGCAGTTTGATACATTGTTGTATTTAGCTTTTCAACATCCATCTTGTGAGAGAACAAATGTTAGGCATATTCGCTCGGGGCATTCAAGGTTGTGGTTTTTAGGGCAATATGTGTTGGAATTGGCACTTGCAGAGTATTTTTTGCAGAGATATCCGAGAGAGTCACCTGCTCCAATGAGGGAAAGAATTTTTGGGTTGATTGGGAAGAGGTATTTGCCCAAGTGGATTAAAGCTGCTAGTTTGCATAATTTGGTGTTTCCATTTGATGAAATGGATAAGTTGATCAGAAAAGACCGCGAACCGCCTGTGAAGTAAGTAAGATACAGGCTTTAACAGATTATATGGATACAGATAGACTTGAAAATCGTAGAATTGGGCTCATTTTATCGATAAATTGTAGTTTGGATGTAGGAAAATGTTGTAAATGCTAGTGTCGGCTTTATAGTTATATATGTTTTTTTAACTTCCTCCGTAAAGGATTAGCATGCTTGAATCCATACTTCTTATATTGCTATTTTGTTCTTGGGAAATATACACATTTTTCGCTATGTAATGATAGATAAAACTCTATTAGTAACTGTTTGGTCACTTCAGAAAATTAATAATTGGTTGATATGAACTTTTTTGACTTCATCAGGAATTTGTTTGAGATAATGTTAAATATGGGTGACAACTCTCAGTAGATTGTAGATTGTAGATTGTTAATGCAGTTTCCTTGCTAAACTGTACAAATTTGGCTTGCCTATCGAAATCATTGATTTCGTTCTTACCTGAGACTACTGTTTGCTGAAAAAAGGTTGGGCTATTTGCACGACATATACAAGAGAAGTAATATTAGAGCTTTTGTTTGGAGCCCTGGTATATTTTATCAAGATTTTCGAATGTTTTATGTTTGGTGCTACTCTCAGAAACAAGTGCCTTGAACAACACACAATAGGAGTTATTGTTACCTTGAAGATCCTCTAATTCCTATGACTTTTTCTCCCTAGAATTGTTTTCCTGGTTTGCAAGGTTAGAAGAACTGTCTGAGAGACAATATCTTTTAATTTCTTTCTATTTCTTGATGTAATCATGCATAGTGGGCTAAGCTATAGCAGTATGACAATACGACATACAATAATAACTTTGATTATCTTGTGTGGTTTGGTACAAACTGAGCTTTTACTTGTGTTGTGATCAGGTCGGTGTTCTGGGCTTTGTTCGGTGCAATATACCTTTGTTTTGGCTTGCCAGAAGTATATCGTGTTCTTTTTGAGGTATTTGGAATGGACCCAGACGATGAGAGCTGCCAGCCAAAGCTACGGAGGCAACTTGAAGATGTTGATTATGTTTCTGTAGAATTTGAAGGCAAAAAGCTCAGTTGGCAGGATGTAGCTGTGTATAAGGCAAGGGAAATTGACTTCCTTTCTTTTTTCTTGCATTTTTATGAAAATCTTTTGTGTTCTTCAATTCTTTTCTCTTTTACACCCTGGGACATTATTCTGCTAAGATTTTCTCAAAGCTACATCTTCACTTTCTCTTCATGCAACCTCTATGATATGCACCCTATGCACATCCCAGCTCTAAGCATTTACCAGTAGGATTCTAATTTGGCTGGAAATGTTTCATCTAATGGGTTTGGCTCTATCATCTGGATATGTCAGAATGGGTATCGTAATCTTGTCGGATGATTTAATATCAAGTGGAGGTGCCATATCTCAGTCCCTTTCAAACCAATTGAGGGTAGATTTTTTTTTTCTTTTTTAAATAAAGTGGGTGGAATTTTATTCTTTGAAATGTTGGCACCATGGGTTCCTAAATTGATTCTTTCTTCCTGTGCAGCCTCCAGAAGATGCGCTTTTTGCACAGCCAAGGCTTTTTCGAGCCTGTGTTCCTCCGGGAATGCATCGATTCCGAGGGAATATCTGGGATTATGAGAATAGACCCCAAGTCATGCAGACATTGGGATATCCCTTGCAGATGACTGATAGAATTCCAGAGATTACAGAGGCCAGGAACATCGAACTTGGACTCGGGCTTCAGGTATCTCCTTCATGGCCCCTCCTCTTTTTGTCACCATTTTGCTTTCTAAATCTACTAAGGAAGGAATACTAATGGAGCTCGGAGTTAGAATAGGAAAAGGAATGAAATTCTAAATGGAGACATCAAGAGTAAGAATAGTTTAACTCTTTTAAGTATTAATCAAAAGCTCTATAAAAAAACAGAGGAATGTGGTTGTACGTTAAGGATTCTAATCCAATTTGAGAGGATTATGGAATGATCTTGCAAAATCCAATAGAACTTATGAGCATCAAAATATATAAATCTCAGGTTTGGAGCTAACATCACCTATTCTTCAGTATCGAGATGATTGTGATTTCTGCTCTTAGGCAAGTGGGCGACTCATGAACTCTTAATTCATTAACCCAGGCAGTATCTGCTGATACAAAGTGTTAATTGGATGACTTGTATATTATCCAATACAATATCGCACATCATTAGTTTTTCTCAGATTTCATAGATGAATCAGATGATACGATTTTATGTTCTCCAAGATTTTAAACCTTGAATGTAACATGATCCAATTTTTTAGTATAAGTTTCATGAACTGGAATCCACCAAAAATAAAATAAAATAAAAAATCTGTTTGTTTTTAACATTACAGTATGCAGTCTGACCATGCATGTCCTACTTTATGTTCCAAGAACTTAATTGAAGTCATGACTCCTGATTGTCTTTTCTTTTTCACTTGAATGCAGCTATGCTTCTTGCACCCATCAAAATACAAGTTCGACCATCCACGATTTTGCTTTGAACGATTGGAATATGTTGGCCAAAAGATCCAGGTAATTACATCTTCAAGGTTCTACACTTATTCCCCTCCATTAGGAACAATTTTAAGCAATAACTAGGATTATTGGATGATAGAAGTCGGAAAATTGGTCTAGAACACCTATGAGAAAGGACCTTACCAATTTGAGTAATTGATTGGGGAAATTCTCTGTACTCCCTGTCCAGTTAGAAACATGATTAATTTTTTAAGTGTAATCTGTTTTTTCTTCCCCTTAATATTACCAGATTCATGGATTTGCGTGAAAGTAGAAACAAGTTTCATTCATATGAGGTCCCCTTACTATTATTCCTCGACTGTGAATCTAATTAATCCCAAAAACTAACTGGAACTAAATTCTTCATGGGGATGTACTAGGGCAAATACAACCTAGTGACCCTTTTGTTTGGCGTCAATCTGACTGAGACAAGTTTTGAATCGATCATCAAACTTCTCAGAATGTTGAGTTTTGGGGGATTAAGGAGTGCCATTGTACCTATTCAATCAGATTAATCCTAAAACATTGACTTAGAAGCTTTAACAAACACCTCATCCCGGGGTGGTGGTGTGGGTGTGTGTATTTCTGGAGAGAGAGAGAGAGAGAGAGAGAGAGAAGAGTGGGATGGCGGGTTTGGGAAGACGGTTGAACAACCAGTTGTGTAACGGAGGGTAAAATGGGAATGTTAAAACTTAGTTTAATTTTTGTAACTAAGTTGAAAAAGTAAGGGCCTGTGTGGTTCGGGATCCAAAAACTTGTTTTCAAAAACTAATTTATACCTAACTAATATGCATCTTGTATTACATCCAAAACTGTTTTAGGATTTACAATAAAATCATGTAGGATTTTATAAAACTAAAAAAATGTTGTTTTCTATGTTTTCAATGAAATCATTTAGGATTTTATAGTAAAGTCAAAAAATAGTTTTGGATGTGACACAAGGTGTAGTTTAGTTTAGGTGTAAATTAGGTTTTGAAACAAGTTTTTGGATAGTGAACCACACAGGCCCCAAGGTTTTGAGGAATTTATTTAAGTTCAACGTAGTAAATGTAATATATTTACAACTTTAAGGTCCAGCGTAAAAGACTATTTATAATTGGATTGTGTTTTATGTCCCAACTGCTAGGCGCGGGGTTTAATCTAGTAGGTCCAACCGAAGAAAGAAAAGGAAAAAATCACTTCCTCAAACACTGCATGGCAAGACCACTATTTCACTAGCATGAGTAGATCAAATATAGGCACTATGTTTCTTGTGATGGCAATCTAATGTTTGTTTGTTTGTTTGTTTATATATGCTAATCTGCAGGATCTTGTGATGGCCGAGAGGTTGCTCATGAAGCATCTCGATGCTCCCGGAAGATGGTTACAAGAGAAGCACCGCCGTCTTCTGCTCAACAAATTTTGTGGAAGGTACTTGAGAGACAAGCACCTCCACCGCTTCATCATCTATGGTGAGCAGGTTCAGGACTCGTACGAACACAACCGAAGGCTCAGGAATCCGGCCACAACTGCAGTTCAACAGGCCATCCATGGGCTCTCGTACACTGTATACGGAAAGCCAGATGTGAGGCGCCTTATGTTCGAGGTTTTTGACTTTGAGCAGATCCAGCCAAAAGCAGTATAATCATCGAACGCTGATATCCAGTTTTTCCAATACTCACAAAAGGTTTCATCAGTAGTTTATTTGTTCTAATTGTGGATTTGGGGTTATACTTGAATCCTTTTATGATGAATGAAAAGCTGTTGTAAATTTTTTTATTTTTTATTTTTTATTGTTGATTAGTTGTAAATCTTTTGAAACACCTATTGTAAAGTTGATGATTAACCGGATATGATAGGGAAGTGTTAAAGAGTAGTTCAACAGTTCTGAAACTGTGTGGAGTCAACTCATCAAACTTAATTGGGAAATTTGACTGAGTACACCGAACTCAGCCGAATAGTTCGCCTGAATGGTTCGCCTCAAACATGGAAAATTTGACCGAGTACACTGATCCATGGGCGTACTCAGCTGAATAGTTCACCCCAAACATGGTCATATAATTGTAAATCTTTTTTTTTTGGACAACTTTGCCCAGTATGCCATAATGAGTACAAACTGAGCATGGGCAAAAGACTTTGTCAAATATCTTCAAACTGATCTTCACATATCTTTTTGATAAAAAAAAAGTGCCAAACTGCGAAACTTGAATTGTCTTAATGAACATGTAGATCTTCAACTGATGAAGAAACAAACCAAGTGCCAAACTTTGAAACTTAAATTGTCTTGATAAAAATGTAGATCTTCAACTGATGCGAAAACAAACCACCAAAGTTCACCATAAACAAAACACACATCACTGGTTTCCAACACTTGTACCAACACTCCCTCTTACGATAAAACTCATCACTTTCAAGCTTTAGCAACAACCATAGAATCTCATACCCAAACATACAAACACATAACCTGCCATGGGCAAAAGCCAACTAATATCTACTAGGGCGAAATACACAACCAACGATCAATAGTATCACTTACTTTGGTATAAACACTTGTCTTCTCAACTTGAGAAAGCACACAAACGGGCACAAATATCAATGGGATTGCATTAGACTCAATCCGTACGAACAAACATAAGGTACCTTAATTTGTGGAGGGATGCAAATAAAAATGGGGTGTCCTAAACACAACTTGTTTAAGAAAGCACGATACCACTAGATCATGCAATCAAGAGCAGCTTCTAGACGGGAGCAGACAGCCTCAAGAAGTGGATATGAGATTATTAGATTGCACGCATAAGAAAAATAAAAACCCAATAAACTAGGGTTTCGAAGAGCACGACCAAAAAGCTTCAAACCACCTAAAAACACTGAAAAACGACTTTGGGAAGAGGGAAGCTTCATTAGATAAGACAATGGTCCTCAAAAACTTGTTCAAAATTTAAAACCTAAACTTTCTAATTCTGGAACCTCCATAAAACTTGGAACAAAACACCTTCTTGCAGCCACCATGCACACTACACCACCAAACAACCCCTAGATACACATCTAGGATGTAAAATACCACTTAAAAGCAAGAGATGCACAAAAATATAGGCTTATATACTGTTCACGACACTATTCATGGCACTATAGATTGTTGAAGACACAAACCCCTAGGCCTCTTTGATCAAACCCTAAGGATAAGGAAATAAGGAACACTGGACCGAAAAAACCAAAAACTAGGAACATCAAAAAAAAAAAGAGAAAAACTGGTGGTCCGGCGAATGGCAGGACATCGCTGCCGGCGAAAGATAATCCCTAAAGCAAAGTGCTCTTATACCAAGTTAAAAACTAAAATTTAGAAAATCTTATTCCAATTCAATAATAAAAAATCAATTCCTAATACAATTTATTTATAGACAAAAGTAAAAAACCTAAAATAACTAAGAAACCCAAAATAGAAAACAACTAGGAAACCTGCTAATTAGAATGAAACCATGAAACTTGAACTATTAAAGAGTCAAGTTTAGTTGACTGGCCTCTCTCCCCTTTATATTTATTATTAAAGAGTCCTAACATAAAAAACAAACCTAATACAAGTAACTTAGAAACTAAACTACTATTCACATGTGTAGTTCACGTGAACAGTAACCTAAAAATATAAACTACTAACTCTAACAAATGATATGTTTAGCTAGAGAATGAGCAACAACATTTGCCATCGAGGAACAAAATTAACTAAGGAAGTGGTGAAGGAACTCAACAACCCCTTGCAGTCTTGCAAAATGCTTCGGGGACCCCATGGTTTCTTCAGAAGATCTTCATTAATTAAAGCATCAAAACAATGCTTTTATCTCCTTTAAGAATTATGTTGTGATAGTGAAGTTGTTTAGCTAACTCCAACCCTTTTAGAAAATCACGTGCCTCGGCTTCAAGGGCTCCCTGAATTCCAACCTAAGCACTATCATAAATCATTTGACAAGCTAGCGCTAACCCATATGTATCACGAATAACAACCCCAATAGCGACAGCTTTTGAATTTGCAACACTGCCAATATTAATTTTGACAACCCTGATGGAGGAGGCACTGCCACACGGGATTCATCCAAAGACGAAGAAGAAACATCTCCAGTAGCATCCTGATGTTGAGGAGGCAGATTATGTGTATTGTAGAAATATATGGAGAGTGTTGATAGATTGTAACTGTATTGAATGATGTGAAGCGTTGGATCATAACCCAAAAGTCACAACTTTTCTAAATTATTAAAGTACCTGGAAAGTGTATTACTTAATGAAAAGGTGTCAACAAAGAGTTGCAACCTTTCTATATGTTGCAACTCTTATGTACGTTGGCTTTGCATGTATGTACATTGGCAACCTTTTGCATGTATGTACATTGACAACCATTCATGCATTAGCATTCACATGTGAAGTTATAACCATTCATGTTAACATCCATTCATAATCTATAAATAGATAACGTATATTTGTGTAAAAACTTATATTGAAATCTCTCTCTCTCTCTCTCTCTCTCTCTCTCTCTCTCTCTCTCTCTCTTCCCCCTTGGTACATAGTCTTGTAGTGTGCTTCCTTATAATAAAATTCTAAAAGAATTTTTGATTTTGCTAAACTACAAATTTTAGACTTTATTGTATCTTGGAAGTGATTTGCTTAGAACCCACTAGCAACTCTATACGAGTGGGGGCAAATATCACTTTAAGGAAAGCGATTAACGTGCCTCAAAGTTTTTGTTTCAGATTCTTCAAATTAAAGTTCTAACAATCTTAAAATGATATTTTTCAATGGAGAAAATTTCTGAATCAATGGCTTACAAAGTGATGAATCAAGATGTTTGGAAGCTAGACAAGTTCGATGGAGCGAACTTTTCTCGCTGGAAGGATAAATTTTTTTTTCTTCTTACTGTTTTGAATTTAATGTATGTTCTTGATCCGAATCATCAACCACTACCTGAACCTAGTGATAACGATACAGAGAGGATAATAGCAGATAGAAAAAAGCGTTAAGAAGATGAACTAATTTGCAGGGGACATATTCCAAATACATTATCGGACCGACTATATGATCTCTTCACTCCAATTACATCTCCAAGAGAAATTTAGAATGCGTTAAAACCCAAGTACGTAACAGAGAAAAGCGGCATAGATAAGTTTCTTCTATTTAAATTTTTTGAATTTATTATGGTTGAAGGAAAATCCATCATGGACCAAATTCATGAATTATTGGTCTTAGTTTCAAAGCTTCGTGAACTTAAAATAATTGTTCCTAAATCGTTACAAGTGGGGGCTATTATGGCTAAATTACCCCTATCTTGGAAAAATTACAGGAAGAAACTTCTGCATATGGCAGAAGAAATTAGTTTGGAGGATATACAAAAACATATACAGATTGAAAAGGAAACTCGAAATCGAGATAAAATGCTTTCCTCTCAATCATAAGATACCTCCAAAGTTCACAATGTTGAAGAGAACAAATTTAAGAAGAACTTCAAAATTAATAATAAAGGTAAGTTCAAGAAGAACAAGCAAACCAATACCAACAACAAACAGAAAATGGACCTTGTCTTAATTGTGGAAAAAAGGGACACTTTATTCGTGATTGTAGGTACAAGAAAATAGTGATCAGAAAAATGTAACAAATGATGTAAACTTAATGGATGAAAATGTCACCAATTTGGTTGCAATGGTGTCATTAATGCAAATTGGCATGATCACTGAGTTGAATATGGCAGCAACAATGAAATCGTCTGACTGGTGGCTCGATTCTGGTGCTATAATTCATGTGTGTAATGACAAAGCACAATACAAAACATATAAAAATGCAGTAGATGGTCAAGAGATGTTGATGGGTAATCACAACTCCGCCAAAATTTTGGGAAAAGGGACAGTTGAACTTCAGTTTACTTCGGGGAAGAAACTTACTTTAACAAATGTCCTTCATGTTCCAGAAATTCGAAAGAATCTCGTATATGCAAATCTGTTATGTAAAAGTGGCATTAAGGTTGTGCTTGAATCTGATAAGTTGATTCTGACAAAGAATGGTGTATTTGTTAGGAAAGGGTACTCATGTGATGGAATGTTTAAACTGAGTATTAATATTAATGGAATAATTTCTTCTGTTTATATTGTTGAGTCTTCTTCTATTTGGCATAGTCGTTTAGCACATTTAAATTTTAGATCTTTAAAATATATGTCTAAGCATATTTAATTTCTTGCCAAGATATTATACATGATAAATGTGAAATATGCACTCATGCTAAAATTACAAAGAAACCTTTTCCAAAGGCAGAAATGAACACACAATTATTAGAATTAATTCATTCTAATATTTGTGAGTATAACGGAGTGTTAACTAGAGGAGGGAAGAAATATTTCATCACCTTTATCGATGATAATTCTAGATATATATATATGTATATCTAATGAAAACTAAAGATGAAGCCTTTGACTTTTTTAAACGTTACAAGACTGAAGTAGAAAATTAAAAAGATAAGAAAATCAAAATCCTTCGTAGTGATAGAGGGGGTGAATATTTTTTGGTGATTTTGATTTATTCTGTGAAGAGCATGGAATTATACATCAAAAATCTGCGCCTTACACTCCTCAACAGAATGACTTGACTGAAAGAAAAAATAGGACACTCACTGATATGATTAACTCTATGATGATAAATGCCAAGTTACTAAATAATCTTTAGGGTGAAGCACTTCTTACTGCTTGTCATTTGCATAATCGAATTCCATCAAAGAAAATGCAAGTTTCACCATATAAAACTTTAAGAAAATCACGTGCCTCGGCTTCAAAGGCTCCTTGAATTCCAACCTAAGCACTATCATAAATCATTTGACAAGCTAGCGCTGACCCATATGTATCACGAATAACAACCCCAATAGTGACAGCTTTTGAATTTGCAACACTGCCAATATTAATTTTGACAACCCTGATGGAGGAGGCACTGACACACGGGATTCATCCAAAGACAAAGAAGAAACATCTCCAGTAGCATCCTGATGTTGAGGAGGCAGATTATGTGTAATGTAGAAATGGAGAGTGTTGTAACTTTATTGAATGATGTGAAACGTTGGATCACAACTCAAAAGTCACAACTTTTCTAAATTATTAAAGTACCTGTTACGTGTATTACTTAATGAAAAGGTATCAACAAAGAGTTGCAACCTTTTTGTATGAACTCTTATGTACGTTGGCTTTGCATGTATGTACATTGGCAACCTTTTGCATGTATGTACGTTGACAACCTTTCATGCGTTAGCATTCACATGTGAAAAGTTATAACTATTCATGTTAACATCCATTCACAATCTATAAATAGAGAACATATATTTGTGTAAAAACATATATTGAAATCTCTCTCTCTCTCTCTCTCTCTCTCTCTCTCTCTCTCTCTTTCTCTCTCTCTTCCCCCTTGGTACATAATCTTGTAGTGTGCTTCTTTATAATAAAATTCTAAGAGAATTTTTGGTTTTGCTATACAAATTCTAGACTTTGTTGTATCTTGGAAGTGATTTGCTTAGAACCTATTAGCAACTCTATACGAGTGGGGACAAATATCACTTTAAGGAAAGGGATTAACGTGCCTCAAAGTCTTTGTTTTAGATTCTTCAAATTAAAGTTCTAATGGAGAGTATTACTAATAATTGCTAAGACAGCTTGAATCTTCCCATTAAAGACCTGTTGATTCCTAGCTTTCCATAAGAACCAAGTTAAAGCACACCCCATTTTGAAAACCACAATAGCAGCTGAGTTTTGAGCCGATTATTAAATAGTTCAAAAATAGTGAAGTGATCCTCTATTCATAGACCTATATGAGACCCAAACCAGACAAAACGAGCTATCTCACAGTGAAGAAAAAGATGCTCGCCAGTTTTAATTGTTTTCCTACAAAAGGAGCATAAGGAATCAGCTGAGGATATATAGATGGCGTGCGATATGTGCCTTGAGAGCAATGCCATTATGAATCAGCTGCTAATAAAGAAAGAAGTGAACTCTTGGAGATATACCTGGAACTTTTCAAAACTTTTTCCAATCAAACCCCAAGCCGATAGGCAAATCAAAAGATGAAGAAAAATATTGGAGAATGTTTTTATACGTTGATTTTGCTGAAAATTATTCATTCAGAGTTGCAAACCATAATAAATTGTTTGTATCTTCAGTATAGGATACTCTCATCTTGAGAACACACTCTGCTCTGCTTCATGACGAGGAGACCAATACCTAACCAGATCCTCGTTCTATCGTTGAGAGAGGAGTAAATGCATACACGAAAAATTAATTGCCTAGCATGAGGGAAACCATCTACATGAAATCTTGGTATTGAGTTGACCAATGCATCAATCCATACCTTAACTAATAAGTTTCCATCAGCATTGTGCCAAAAAGAAGCCTTTTGAAGGATAGTTTTAGCCGCCATAATGCCTTTCCAAATTGGGGAAGTAGTTTTAGGAGTGTTACGATGCCAAAAAGAATAGTTTTTAGGAGTTAAGAGTTTGGACCAGATTGCATTACTATTATTAAAAAATCTCTATAAAAGCTTTACAAGCATAGATTGATTGACCTGTACAGGATTCCGTATACCTAAACCCTCCATCAATCTTTGGTTTACAAATCTTGGACTAGGCTAAAAACACCATTTTACTTTTATCAGTTGAATGATTCCACTAGAAATTCCTTTGCAGGACTGCTCATATATAGTTGAGACTACATATGAGAATGTGCACCACTACTGACTTTCAAAATTTCGGTCCGCATCAACAGGGGTGGAACCAGGAATTTATGTTGGGGTAGGCTGAATTTCTTCTTTTTTATAAGTAGGGTTCAAGTTAAGAGGAAGGATATTGCAACATACTTTATTGCGACACTATTGCAACATATTTTTTATGGGGCCCACATAAAGATAGTTCCAGGGCTAATTTTTTGTGGGGTTATTCTTTTCATCATGTAGATCATCATATTAAAAAATCAGCCCCTTTCTGAAAGTTCTATCATCCTCAAATCAGCATATAAAAAATTGGCAAGTTTTAGACATTTTTTGGACCGTTGATTTCTTTTAATTTTCAATAAACTTTTGATGGGGTTAGAACTTTTAGAAGGGGCTGATTTTTTCATATGATGATTTACATGATGAGAAGAATAACCCTACATAAAAATTAGCCCTCGAACTATTTTTATGTGGGCCCCATAAAAAGTATGTAGTAATAGTGTCGCAATAAGGTATGTTGCAATATCCCTCCTCTAAAGTTAATATCTAATAAACAACTGATACCACCACTACCACGCTACATGAGGATATCATCACCACAAAAATTCATCCATTGGATCATCTCTATATGGATCCATAGATAAGTTTCAGTAGAGTGTAAGAATAAAGTATGTATTAGGTGGGCATACTTGGACACGACCTATAGGCTGATGTGAACTAAACGATGAAAAGATCATCGTCACAAAAAATCAGTTTGGATCAACTCAATGTAGGACCAACCATTAGGTGTAAACTAATAGTAATTATTAGAGAAATAAAAGTACAGGTTATGATTGGCCCCACATGAATTTGATGAAATAGGATGTGAATATTTGTAGTCATAAAAATGGTTGTGAATATTCACACTATATTTTGTCAAATTCATGTGGGCCCCCTACAAATTAGTGTAATGATTACACTCCTACAACTGCAACCAAAGTACATATAATAGAATTTTGGCCCTGTATACCAAACGCAGCTGTGTGTCAAACTCGATTTGGGCTTTTTTCCTCTTTGGAGATAAATCTTAAAAACAAAAGAAGAGAGAAAGAAAGGAAAAGAAAAATAACGGAGCAACTATTGGAACTGATAAGTTTAAAGATCCAACCTAAATTGAATTAATGTGGGTCCACTTGGATTGTATCTAAGGACTAAAATTTGGTGAGGAGGCGTTCTCATAAAAAATAAGTCTATTCTAAAACTTCTAACCCTATCAAAAAATTAATTGAAATCATCACCGTTGATTCTTAACATTGATTTTCAATCGAAGTTCCAATTAATTTGTTATAGGGTTAGAAGTTTTAAAATGGAGTAATATTTTGTATGGATTATCTACATAGTGAAGAGAACACCCTCACCAACAGTTTTGGTTTCGAAACCAAACTTCATCTGTCATCAGATAAAGTTTAGTTTCGAAATCAAACTGAGGTTGATTTCGAAACAGACTTTTCCCTATATAAAACTAACACCATCAATGCAGTTGGTTTCGAAACCAAGATTCTTGGTTTCGAAACCAGCACTGTCCAGATTAAAAATTTATCTTTTAAAACACATTTTATCAAGAACAAACAGTGAGGAAAACACTCTTAGCAATCTAACCACCTATGGTACTTAGTGTTCTAAGTCACTTACCATCCTAGGATGACTTCCGGTGGTGAGTTGAGCTTCTTGGAGTCTTTGCTTCGCAACGAACCGAATGACTCACTAACTCTAACTCAAGTTACATTGACCATCTTGAGTTTACCTTTGACACGAAATTCGACAAATATGACATAAGTGAACTCATGGACCTAACAAACCACTTCCTCAGTCGGAATTAACGGTCAACAGCTCCCTCAGTCAAAAACAACGGTTTAAGGGGGTCTCCCTTTTCCTACCCATTTGATTATAGTTTGCATAATCCTTTTTAGATGTATTATCAATTTAAATCAATTTTTATCACATAAAAATAAATAGTGATCACATTTAACAAAATGCATATTTAATTTATAAATAACAAAATAATTCATCTCTATGCATTTCTATAACAAAACATAAAATAAGTTTTTGTTATAATAGAGGGAGGTTCCACATATCCACCCACCTTATTCTCTATCTCCAAATGCAATAGTATAGATCATTAAATTTCATCACCTTGTTGATACCACATATATACATATATATATATATATATATATATATATATATATATATATATATATATATATATATATATATATATATATATATATATATATATATATATATATATATATATATATATATATATATATATATTGTTACTTATGGTATTTATGGGTATGACCTCCTTATTATGTAGAAAATATGGGAGAATTATAAACAAATATGTTAGAGGGAGAGAGAGAGAGAGTGAAAAAATGGGATGCCAATTGGAAGAAGAAATGAAGGGGTTTATATAGTTTTTAGGTTCGGGCACTATAGAGATGGGAATCACTGTTCCAATAGTGTACACTGTACAAATTACGGCTACTTTACACTATACAAATTGCGGCTACTGTAGCGGCAGCTGGTACTGTAGTGGCGGCCACGTGTAAAACATATTACTATAGTGACGGCTTGAGTATAAAATCTGTATACTTATTACGTATACGACACTGTTCAATTATATTATATTATTCACTCATGATATAAGACACTTGATTTACTTTACTTGTAAATCTAATTCATGTAGTACAATTTGGTACTAAGCATACATATCATATTGTTACGTATATGATACTATTCACGTATATATGTTACTGCTCATATATACGGTACTGTTCATAAAATATTATTCATCAAATTCTGTTACTAAACTATAATTTGTGAAGTATTGTTTGTAGACTACTATTCATCCGGTACTATTCATTTTGTACTGTTCATACGGTACTATTCATACGTATGTATATTTCAACAATTGTTATGTAGTACCATGCAACCATCCTTTCATGTAAGCTTTCTGTGAAAAAATGTATTAATCTAAACACGTCTAAATAGACGCAAATATAACATTTAGGCATCTCTTAACTTACCAAGTCAAGTTTAGGTTTCAACAATTAAATTTTCTGGGGCGTTACATGAAACTTCATATTTTTGAGTAGTGTATGAGAGCACAGTAATTATCAATTCACTACAAAAAAAGACTATTAGGGATGGTTAAAAACCGTCCCAAATACTTAGAAACCGTCCCTAATAGTCATCTGTGTCAGTTTTACAACCGTGGGCAACCGAGGCTTCGCAGAAAGTATTAGGGACGGTCTTTGCGACGGTTATTGCTCTGTCCCTAATGCTCAGATTATTCGCGACGGTTTAAACCGTCCCAAAAATTGGTATTCAATTACAATAATTCCTTACTATTTGGGACGCTTGTGAACTGTCCCTAATAGTTTAGGACACATATTAACCGTCGCTAATAGGTGCCGTGGGTATTAATGCCTATACTTATTGGGGACGGTTTGGACCGTCCCTAATATTTTTTTTACACCTGTTCACTTGTCATTACTGAAAGGTCCATGTTTTATGTTTGTCGAATTTCGTGTCAAAAATTAATTCAAGATGATCTCTTGTAATTCTGAGTTAGAGTCTAGTGAGTCTCGGTTCACTTCGGTTGAAAGAGAAGAAATCTACAAAGGCTCCGAAAAACTCAACTCACCACCGGAAGACATCCTAGGATGGTAAGTGACTTAGAACACTAAGTACCATAGGTGGTTAGATTGCTAAGAGTGTTTCCCACACTGTTTGTTCTTGATAAAATGTGTTTTAAAAGATAAAAATTTAATCTGGACAGTTTTGGTTTCGAAACCAAGAAGCTTGGTTTCGAAACCAACTGCATTGATGGTGTTATTTTTATATAGGGAAAAGTCTGTTTCGAAATCAACCTCAGTTTGATTTCGAAACCAAACTTTATCTGATGACAGATGAAGTTTGGTTTCGAAACCAAAACTGTTGGTTTCGAAACCAAAACTCATCTGTCTTCAGATGAATTTTGGTTTCGAAACCAAACAGTTTGGTTTCGAAACCAAAACCACATCTATCTTCAGATGAAGTTTGGTTTCGAAACCAACCTGTTGATTTCGAAACCAAAAGACAATAACCATCACAGGTGCTTGTTGGTTTCGAAACCAAATCAGGTCAGTTTCGAAACCACATGTTGGTTTCGAAACCGACTGGCTTGATTTCGAAACCAACGCCCAGATTCTTTTTTTTTAGTGCGATTTTCTGAGCTGTAAAGTAACTTTTTAACACATTATTGCTCATCTCCCTCTAAGCCTTGTTTCAGGGAGATAATTGAGCATGGGAAAACATTTCTAAGTGGGATGAGAGGCTCAATGGATTATTCTCTCATCCCCAATAATGGTGTCTACCATTAGACCTAGAACTAATAATTTAGTCTAGGATTGAGCTGGACATCTTCACTATAAATAGGGGTTGAATCTCCAGTATTCAATCAACCATTCACCCCTCACCTCAACAAGCTCTTGAGAGTTTTTCAAACTCGAAATTCTTAGTTCTCAAGCTTGTTGAACTTGGTTCAAATCCTTCCCACTTTAAACCAAAACTCTGTTTTTGTGTGCCGGTGGTATTCCGGTGGTGAAGCTTGAAAGTGTCAAGCAAGTGGTGATACTTGAAGAGTCAAGTATTGGTTCATGGTGCGGGACTTGCGGAGGTCAAGTTGGAGACGCATCATCATCTACTAAGAGGCAAATTCGTGGAGTTCGAATTTGTTGAAGAACTATACACCGTAGCTGTTGGAGCGTAGAGGGAGTCGTAATTCGTGTCCATCGAGTGGTAAATCGGTTTGTAAGTTTTCATTTCTTTTAGTGGATTCTTTTCTGGACTAGGTCCCGGGGTTTTTCCCAGTTTGGGTTTCCTCGTAAACAAAATCTCTTGTGCATATCTTTATATTTATTAAGAGATTAAAATATTCGATTCTTGTTTCCACATGTTAAATAATCGAATAAGTCAATACTCTTAATTAGAGATTTTAGTTTCCATCTTTATCACCAATATTATTTTTATTTGGTGATTGTGTAATCCTTAACCTTA
>MVGT01001523.1:0-32812 GCA_002174775.1 Macleaya cordata
TGGACCTTACACCATCTATGTCTCATCTTGATCCTCGTACCAATGACTGTGACATTGAGGTGCAGAAGATTGTTCATCTTCAGGAAATTGCCAATCAAATGCCTGATGCATTTAATACAGTAGTTTTTATTCCTGAACATATGATGGAATTCGACTTTATCAAACTCGTCCACCAATTTCAAGAGGTACTCATGATAGGGCACCAACTATTCATTCTTCAGCTTCCACTCGCCCTGAACTTGCTTAATGATCAGGAGAGAATCTCCGTAAACCATTAATCTTTTGACTGATAGGGCAAGGGCTGCCTTCAAACCAGCGATGCAAGCTTCATACTCTGCTATGTTGTTCGTACAAAGAAACCCCAATCTGATGGCGATAGGTGTTCTGACTCCTTCAGGAGATACAAGCATTGCCCCTACTCCTATGCCTATCTTATTGTGGGCTCCATCAAAGTACATTCTCCAAGGTGCCACTTCTTCTGCTTCTTCTGGTTCTGTTGACAATATGTACTCATCAGGGAACTCTGTTACCACTGTTGTTTTATCTGGAAGTGGATGGGCGGCAAGATGGTCAGCTACTATTCTCCCTTATATGGATTTTTGTGTGACATAAGCTATGCCGAATTCTGATAAAAGCAGCTGCCACCTAGCAGTTCTCCCAGATAATGCTGGCTTCTAAAACAAATATTTGATTGGATCCATCCGTGCGAGCAGCTGGATTGAGTGTGACAACATGTAATGTCTGAGCCTTTTCACGGCCAATACCAACGCAAAGCAAGTCTTCTATAAAGGTGTGTATTTTATCTCATATCCGGACAAAGTCTTGCTGATGTAGTAAATGGCTCTTTCTTTACCGCTATCTTCATGATATTGCCGTAGAGCTGCTCCCACTGCAGTGTCAGTAACAGAGATGTATAGGATTAGAGGTTTTCCTGGGATAGGCGGGACCAGTACGGGAAGGCTTAGAAGATAATTTTCAATTCTGTCGAATGCCTTCTGGCAATCTTCATTCCATTTCTTGGGAACATCTTTTCTAAACAATTTGAAAATAGGCTCACAAATGGGCGTGAATTGAGCTATAAATCTGCTGATGTACTGAATCCTTCCTAGAAACCCTCAAATCTCTTTTTCGTTGCGAGGTGGAGGCATATCTGCAATGGCCTTCACTTTGGCTGGATCAACTTCGATACCTCTGTGGCTGACGATGAATCCTAATAA
Organism: Macleaya cordata; assembly: GCA_002174775.1. Taxonomy (NCBI): domain Eukaryota; kingdom Viridiplantae; phylum Streptophyta; class Magnoliopsida; order Ranunculales; family Papaveraceae; genus Macleaya; species Macleaya cordata. The sequence goes on from MVGT01001523.1 coordinate 1,218, forward strand.
TTTCCCTAATTTAACCTCGAATACACATTTACTAGGGTTGAGCCTTAGCTTGAATTTCCTTAGACGCTTGAAGAGCTTGGTCAAGTCCTTGATGTGATCTTCTCTTCTTTCTGATTTGGCAATCATGTCGTCCACGTAAACCTCCAATTCCTTGTGGATCATGTCGTGGAAGAGAGTGGTCATGACCCTTTGGTAAGTAGCTCCAGCATTCTTAAGTCCAAACGGCATTACTCTGTAGCAATATACTCCTCAAGGTGTAATGAACGATGTCTTCGCCATGTCCTCTTCTGCCATCTTGATCTGATTGTATCTGGAGAACCCATCCATAAAAGACAACAAACCGTGGCCAGCGGCATTGTCGACTAGTATGTTAATGTGTGGTAATGGGAAGTCATCTTTCGGACTCGCCTTGTTGAGGTTCCTATAATCAATGCACATTCGAACTTTTCCATCCTTCTTGGGCACTGGTACAATGTTTGCTAACCAATCTGTATATGTAACTAGGACCAGGAACTTTGCATCCAACTGCTTGGAGATTTCTTCTTTGATCTTCACTGTTCATTCCGATCTCAATTTTCTGAGCTTTGTTTAACTGGTTTAGCATCAGGATAAGTAGGTAGCCTGTGAACCACAATTTCAGCGTCTAGTCCTAGCATGTCCTCATATGACCAAGCAAAGATATCTTTGTACTCCTTTAGCAACTCAATCATAGCCTCCCGTTCATCTAGAGACAAAGTGGTACCAATCTTCACCAACTGAGGTTGGTCTTCAGAGTTCAGGTTTATCAATTCAGAGTCTTCCTCAGTTGACGGCAACCTGTCTTCATGTCGATCCAGCAACTACTGGATCTCCTCAGGCATTTCCTCCCGGATAGCGACCCAGTCGTCTTCTTCGGGCTCATACTCATATTCATTGCCAATTTCGAGGTCACATATTGCTTCTTGAAAATCATTTATGCACAAAATATCTTTTTGGTTTTTTGAATTTTCAATTTTTTTGTAGTTTTTGAAAATATTTTGATTTTTTTGGTTTTTTGAAAATAATGGAAAACTCAAAGCAGAAACAAAATCTGTTGGGGACCACACTTCTTCCTCTTCAGACGAGGATGCCCCTTCTCCCAATTGATTCAGGTTATTTTTTTTGGGTGCCAGATGTTGTGGCACCAGGACTTACCTGCAAAAAGGTTAGTATCGACAACAAGATTATCATTAACAGAACGGACAAAGAGATGAGGTTGGAGGTCTATATCTTTAGAGATCATATAGACCCATTGCGTACCTGCGAGGCTTTCAGGCGATTCTCCTTTTGACCATTCGCGGTCGATGTCTGCCTGGTTATTGATTGTTTGAGGAGATGCTTCTGTTACCTGTGTGATAAGGCACTCTGAGCTGGATGTGATCTTTTCCTTTCGAACAGGCTGAAGGCGCGCTCGAAATTGCACTGCTGTCATCCTCTTCTTGCAGGGAGGGAGATATTTGCAGTATTCTTCTCCTGTCCTCTTCTTGCTCAGAGGTTTGAAGGCTGCATGATATTCTTCTGCATTTGCCCATTGGGTCTTCAATGTTATGCACTCCTCGGCAATCATCCTTCTCAAGCTCGAGGTTGCCGTGTCATCCAACTCTGATTCTTCGGAGATCATGTAGGCACCTGGATCAATTTGCTGTTCGGGACAGGATTCTATGTATAACTGGTTGATCCCTATCAGCAGTATGTAATTCGATTTGTTCTTGAACAAATTTCATGTGGGCCTTGATTACCTCGCATGCCCCAAAAATGGAGTTTAGATTTCAGGTGAATTTCAGCTCACACGACCCCTTAGGGACACGTGCATACTCTTACACGCGTGTGACCTGAAAGGTACCTCTTTTGAAATACAACCACCCTTTTTGTTAAAAAATGGACACGACATACTCTTGTGTGCGTGTACGACCCAGTAGGTACATTTTTTGAAATTGGGAGAGTGTAGGAACTGACTTAGTTCTTTGGGCTCTTAGACCAATTTTGAAATTTGATTCGCACAGTAGTTGTGGAATATTTTGCTCCTAGTTGAGCGGTAAATTTTTGAGGAACTTGAAAGAGTAATTCTACAGCAGAAGAATCCTCAGGATAGTTCTCTCAAAGAATATTCATCTTTTGCTCCTGAATGAGCTAAATAGTTTGAGGGATGTAGGAGGGTAAATTTAGGGAGATGAACCCTTCCCTCTTTTGGTTAAGATGATTATTTCTTTCCTTTCATCATGTCGCTCTGGAACGAGCTTTTCTCTGTTGGAAGATGGCTGAGAAGGTCAGTCCAAAAACCCTTAATGAGTATCTCATTCTCTTTTCTTCATCTTTTTATTTTCTGCTTTTAGATAAGCTGTCACTTTGAGGGTGAGCAGGGCTAATCTAGAAAGAAGAGCCCTTGGATACCCCTCAAAGTTTTTATTTCTCTTGCTCTTGAAAGAGTAGAGCTCTCAGGGGTTCAAAGAGAGTAAATCTATGAAGAAGGACTCTCAGACATCTGCCCCTAGCAAAAGGATTTTGTTCTTTTGTTTTTTTTTTTGCAAACACAGAGAAAACTAGTTAGAATAAAAAAGCCTCTATAGTGAATTATGCCTCGAAAATTGTGCGACATGAATGCATTCCTTTGGGTTAATCCTAGGGATACATCTACCATTACTACATACATGCAGGGCTCAACTAGACTCTGTATTCGGTTAAAGGTTTGGGTCACCTCGGCAGTATATACCTCGCAGCCCGAAGACTGGTCGTTAGTACAAGGCGGAGGGTGTGGAGTTTCGGTCGTTATTCCCATATGACCACCCAGTCGGGAGGAGACCTACCGCAACCACGGATTTTGTTTCCTATAGGATCACAAAGAATATGAGATGCAAATGCAAATGCAAATGCAAATGAATGGGTGCGTGCAGTGTGTGTGTGTNTTGCAAACACAGAGAAAACTAGTTAGAATAAAAAAGCCTCTATAGTGAATTATGCCTCGAAAATTGTGCGACATGAATGCATTCCTTTGGGTTAATCCTAGGGATACATCTACCATTACTACATACATGCAGGGCTCAACTAGACTCTGTATTCGGTTAAAGGTTTGGGTCACCTCGGCAGTATATACCTCGCAGCCCGAAGACTGGTCGTTAGTACAAGGCGGAGGGTGTGGAGTTTCGGTCGTTATTCCCATATGACCACCCAGTCGGGAGGAGACCTACCGCAACCACGGATTTTGTTTCCTATAGGATCACAAAGAATATGAGATGCAAATGCAAATGCAAATGCAAATGAATGGGTGCGTGCAGTGTGTGTGTGTGTGCAAGCCCGAGAAGTGTATGATCATAAAATCCCTAAAATTCTTTAATTGCTTTTCAAGTCAGATCCCTAAAATCCCCAGTGGAGTCGCCAATCTGTGGAGCCAGAATTCGGCGCACACCACGCTCGAGAGAAACGCGCGCGTGGGAGGCGCATAAGTTGGATTCGCCCACCTCAGAAGGGATATGAATGTGATATGTAAGGAGTTGCCACCTGATTTATAGGAATCAGGACCCGAGATTTTGGAAAATCGACCTAAATCTAGTTTTCCGAGAAAACTATGGCGATAGTCCAAAGTAGATGGTCTGCGGTATAGAGATAATGGATAAGGGGATCTAGGTACGGGTTGGGAAGGTGTTAGGCACCCAACAACCGCCCGCCCGTGAAGACGGCCTCTACTTCGCGATTAAAGACTTTTAAGAAAATATATGATCGATACTAAGTTATGCTACATACACGAAAACAGCTGCACTACAGTAAGTAAGCCCCCTAAATCTACGTGTCATGATCAAATAGTTTTGGGGAGAAATTTGCATACATCCATCTGTCTGAATGCGGCAAAGGAAGAGACGCGTACCATCAGTAGGCCTACGTGCAAAGAGCACAATAACGTGGACATACTTTGTATCCACGCGCAAATAAGGGGTGTGATACGTGCAATGTGTACACTACACTCAAACGTGTGATATGGTGTTGTATGCACCATACACTGAGGGATCACCTCCAACATAGGATGTGCCCAAAGACGACAAGAAGCAAGTGACGTGGACGTACTTTGTATCCACGCACAAACAAAGACGACAAAAAGCTAGTGACGTAAACGTACTTTGTATCTATGCACCAATAAAGATGACGAAAATAGATTCATAGACGCTCTTGGGCGTGAGTCTGAAAGACGACGAGAAAAGATTCATGGACGCTCTGTGCATGAATCTGAAGGATGACGAAAGCAGATTCATGGACGCTCTTGGGCGTGAATCTAAAAGATGACGATGGCAGATTAATGGACGCTCTTGGGCGTGAATCTGAAGGATGACGAAAGCAGATTCATGGACGCTACTGAGTGTGAATCTGAAGGATGACGAAAGCAGATTCATGGACGCTCTTGGGCGTGAATCTAAAAGACGACGATAAGCAGATTCATTGACGCTATGGGGCGTGAATCTGAAAGATGACGATGAGCAAATTCATTGACGCTACTGGGCATGAATCTGAAGGATGACGAAAGCAGATTCATTGACGCTACGGGGCGTGAATCTGAAAGATGACGATGAGCAGATCCATTGACGCTACGGGGTGTGGATTTGAAAGACGACGAAAGCAGATTCATTGACGCTACGGGGCGTGAATCTGAAAGATGACGATAAGTAGATTCATTGACGCTACGGGGCGTGAATCTGAAAGATGACAAAAGCAGATTCATGGACGCTACTGGGCGTGAATCTGAAAGATGACGATAAACAGATTCATTGACGCTCTGGGGCATGAATCCGAAAGATGACGAAAGAAGATTCATTGACGCTACTGGGCGTGAATCTGAAAGGCGACGAAAGCAGATTTATGGACGCTCTTTGGCGTGAATCTGAAAGGAGACGATAAGGAGATTCATTGACGCTACGGGGTGTGAATCTGAAATATAACGATGAGCAGATTCATTGACGCTACTGGGCGTGAATTTGAAAGATGACGAAAGCAGATTCATGGACGCTCTTGGGCCTGAATCTGAAAGAAGACAATAAGCAGATTCATTGAAGCTACGGGGCATGAATTTGAAAGATGACGATGAGCAGATTCATTGACACTACTGGGCGTGAATCTGAAAGACGACGAATGTTGGGACTCTCAAAGACAACGAAAGCAGAGTGTCCTGAAGACGACGGTAGGCAGGTTCAACCCTTAGGCATGAACCTCATAGACGATGATAGTAGAGAATCTTCAAGACGATGAAAGTGGAGAATCTCAAAGACAGATTCATAGACGCTCTTGGGCATGAATCTGAAAGACGACGAATGTTGGGACTCTCAAAGACGACGAAAGTAGAGTGTCCCAAAGACGACGGTAGGCAGGTTTAGCCCTTAGGCGTGAACCTGAAAGATGATGATAGTAGAGAATCTCCAAGACGACAAAAGCGGAGAATCTCAAAAACAAATTCATAGACGCTCTTGGGAGTGAATCTGAAAGACGACGAATGTTGGGACTCTCAAAGACGACGAAAGTAGAGAGTCACGAAGACGATGATAAGTAGATTTAGCCCGTAGGCGTGAATCTCAAAGACGACGACGAGCAGATTAAGCCCTTAGGCATGAATCTGAAAGAGGGGTCATGTCCAACATAGGACATGCCCGGAGATAAAATGGGATCACACCTTGCACGTGTGCCCAAGAAATGCAAGCGTCGATGGGACGCGAATGATGCATGTCCTATGCTCTAGTAGCGCACGAAACTATCTAATATTCTTAATCTGGTTTAGGATAACCCTAACCCTATATGCATGAAGAACCCTAGGCTAAATGTAATGCATTTGGAATGAAACATGTAAAACTAAGGTGAGGGTAAAATAGGAATTTTACATCGAGTGAAACCCTACGCGCCCTCGAAAATAACACACAATCCTAGGATAATGCAACCTAAAGCTACAAGCACACGAAACCTAACCCTAGGGTGAACTAAGCTAGAGACCTTAATCTCTATTATTGTTTGTTTTTAGGGTTTGGTAAGTTATCGGGCCCTTGGGCCCAACATGAGTGGATGTGGATCCTTGGACCCGCAAGGAAGGGGATAGAGATGGGCTTTGGGCCTTGGAAAAATGGATCTAGGCTCGTGGGCCTATCAAGGAGGCGGCCCCTTAGGCCCAAGCCCGAGAAATGAGCCCTTAAGCCTATAGCAACAGATAGAGAGCCCTAAGGCTAAAAATAGGGGAAAGGAAGGAGGGCCCGTAGGCCCTACCAAGAAGGGATGGGCCCGCAGGCCCAAAATAGCTTATTCAGATGCTTATTAAGTGTTTCGATCTAAAACTAGCGAAATTATCAAAACACTAATACAAGTCACTAATTACTTGAAATCAGTAAACAAGCAAATTAAAGCAACTTATGATTAAAAACTTTAAACTCAAAAACGAGAGTGCAAGCAATGTTCATTACGCAAAAATATATTTGCAAAGTGATGAAGCCGCAAGCACGATGTTAATCATATTAAATGTGGCAAAAACGGTGATACTAACTCATGTTAAAAAAGATGTACCATGCTCCATATGAAAAATACCTCATTGTCACATGCTTGATCATTTCATGCATGCATCCATTTTATGGAACATTTATCGTGCAAAACGTTCAACGTAAAGATCTCAACCCATGTTCAATTAAACCTTATGTTGCATGCATGCATGCCATTAATCCTTTCATGCAAAGTTAACATATATCACATAGCACATGCTAAAAATCACATGACATGACATTTACATTTATGACATTTTTACCGTCGAAATTGCATGCAAGATTTCACTGAATCATCAAAGCACTGTTACATCATCACTTCATCATATGGGATATAAACTCAACAATGGAAGAAAACAAAAGATGAGATAGGGATTATCACCTTGTCGGCACAAGCCTTCGGCTCAATCGCGAAAAATCTCACCCCTTCTCGTGTCGATGTGTGGAGGAGGTCTCAAGTGGGCCCCATTCGTCTTCCAAGTAGAGAGAACCAAGACTTCAAGGGACTATGCAAAACTGTTTTTGCAGTTAATGAAAGGAGAAAAAGAAAACCAAAAATAAAAGGTTTTTTTTTCTTAAAACATTTTTTTTCTTTTTTTTTATTGCTCTACTGCTTTTGTCATTTTTTTCTTTTTTCTTTCTCTCTCCTCCCTACTTCTTCTTCACGACGTCTGTTGCAGACGTTCCCTTTTTTTTCTCCTTCTTCCTTTCTTCTTCTTTTTCTTTCGTTCTCTTCTCTTCTCCTCCTCTCTTCCTTTCTTCATTCTCCTTCTTCCTTTCTTCAAGTCTGGTTGCAGACGTTTCTTTGTTTTTTTTTGCTGCAAATGTTGACTGCAGCAGATGCTACTGCTGTCTTCCTCCTCTCTCTCTAATAGTCTTTCTATCTCTCTTCTCTCTACTTCTTCCTCCAGCTCACTCTCAGCTCTCTGCTTTGACTCTCAGTCTCTCACAAATTCTCTCTCAAACTCTGCTCTCTCTCTAATTCTCTGTTGATCTCTCTCACCACTGTCCTCTCTCGGTTTTTTTTTCACCTCTGAAATATCCGCCCCTTCTTTTCTCTTTGTTTTAGTCGAAGATCCCTTCAAAGAACCTCTGCAACTCTCTGCCAAATTTTCAGTCGAAAAATCTTCCAAAAAAGCTCCCAGACTTCACCCGATTCCCCCCTCTCAAACCGACAGTACCCCATTCTTCTCCCTGATTCCCAGACGACAGCCCCCATATTTCTCTCCTTGTCTCCCTCCCTGTTTCCTCACCAAAACAGGGAGGAGGATGGGGGGTGCGTGGCTGCCACGGCACATCTCTATATTTTTTTTTCAAATATTTCTGTCATTTTATGTGATTAAAAAAGGAGAATAGGTCCCACCATTTTGAAATTTGATTTTCTTAACAAAATTCCTTTAAAAATAATTTTTTGTAAAAAATAGTTGATTTGGGAAAATTTGAGATAGACCAATCCCGTCGCGACACGTGGCGACGCCCAGGGATTAACATCCTATGGTTCCTCGACTGAACCGGTTCCATTCTGAGTTAGGGGTTCCTCGAGATTTGCTTCTCTTCTTGTTCCAGCCTTGGGCCGAATTCTAGACGAGTGGAATGAACCCTGCTTGGTCACATTAAAGCAATTTTTGTTAAATTTCGCATGTAAACCGAGGTGCGGCCAAAATGGGTATTTTTCCAGGGTGTGCGAAAATTTGGCGTCTACACCTACCTCTTTCGCTTAAAATCCTCGAGGTTTTAAGAAAGGCTCTTCTTCGAAGGTCTTTTAGAACTCCAAGCTTTGATGTAGATTTCTTCCTCCACAATTGTTTTAGAAGAAAAGAATAGAAACAAAGAAAAAGAAAAGAAGAAGAAGAGAAATAGAGAATTTGAAGGATTTTTAGGTTTTGTTCTTCTTAAACTTGAACGAGAGAAAAAGATAGAGTGAGATCTTGTGTGTGTGGGTCGAACTAAGGAGAGGGGAGGGGTATTTATAGGGTTCGAACTGCCCCCTTCTCCTTATCCTATTACACTTTAAAAAATTTGAAACTCTCCCTTGGAATTATCCAAAAAAAATTTAGGAAAAATAAGGTATTTATGCTAGCTTATGTAGAAAACGATTTCTACATAAGGGGCTGATTTTTTGTTTCAAAAATATATCTAATTTGAATGGTTAAGATCATATAACAAGTTAATCCAACAGTTGTAATTATATACTACGAATTAGAGACAAAATAGGGATATAATTCAATTTTTAGTAGATAATTCAAAACAAGGAATATTTAAGATTTAGGAAATCTTTTTAGATGGTTAGTAACTAGAGTTTAGATAAACATAATCTAATGGTTGAAATCTAATGCTTGTTTCCCAAGTTTAAGGATAATTATCTATTTTAAATGGATAATGTAGTATTTATCTAGGATAAATAGGTGTTTATAGTCTTCAAAACATTTAAAAGATAGAGTTTTGTTTTTAAAAGACTTTTCAAGAATCAAAATTCCCCCAATGTGTGGCGCACCCTTGCTGCCCACGTTTTTCCTTTAGTATGTGGGGCCCACTTGGACGCCCCACACCTATATGTATATTATTTTATATATTTTAGTTCTTTTTCACACTCAAACTCTTAAAAATGATTATTTTCATTTCATTTTATGCATGCATGGATCCTAGGGCAAGGTTTCTATGTTTCCACCCCACTAACTAAAAATTTTGGACTTATATCCAAACTATCTTTTAGGCTATTTTTTTTTGGTCCATAGGCTTAAAGCCCATTTCCGGGTCCACTCCAGGCTAGGAAAATCTAGGGTGTCACATTATCACCCCCTACAAAAGAATTTCGTCCCGAAATTCGTAAACACACAACGGGTTCAGACTATATACCTGAAAATTTATGGATACTTCTTCAGAATAGCTGATTCTAACTTCCAGGTTGCCTCCTCTGGGCTATGATGTTGCCATTGCACCTTTACATACCTAATTGACTTGTTACGAAGTTCCTGTACCTTTGTATCCAAGATACAAAGTGGTTGAACCTCATACGTAGTATCCTCACTGAGTTCCACATCCTGCCAGTCGATGACATTATATGGGTCAGTGTGGTATTGTCGGAGCGTAGACATATAAAAGACATTATGTACTCCCGTGAGTTGTGACGGTAACGCCAATCAATATGCCATCTCTCCAATTCGTTCAAGTATGTCGAACGGTCCGATATAATGAGGTGATAATTTCCCTCTCTTCCTGAATCGCTTGATTCTGGGCCTAGGACTCACTTTCAAGAATATGTGATCTCCCACGTTAAACTCGAGTGGTCTTCTCCTATTATCCGCGTAGCTCTTCTGTCTACTCTGTGCTGTTCGGATTCGCTCCTTGATGAGTTGCACTTTCTCTGCGGTTTCCATGATGATATCGGGTCCTAAGATGTTCTTCTTGCTTACCTTTGTCCAACACAAGGGTATTCGACAAGGCCTCCCATATAATGCTTCATAGGGTGCAATCCCAATGCTCGCCTTGTAGCTATTGCTATATGTGAATTGGATAAAAGGCAACTGGTCGCTTCAACTCCCTTGAAAGTCCATAGCGCATGCCCGCAGTATATCTTCCAAGATTTGTATCGTCCTTTCCGATTGGCCATCAGTTTGAGGATGGTACGCCGTGCTAAGCTGAAGCTTCGTTCCCATGGCATTTTGGAATCTTTCCCAAAATTTCGATGTGAAAAGCGGATCTCGATCCGAAACAATCGACAACGGTATACCATGGTGTACAACAATTTCCTTGACATAAAGTGCTCTTAACGTGGCAATTGTATCGATTTGCTTACATGCAAGGAAATGTGCCAACTTGGTGAGTTTATTGATGATCACCCAAATACTATCATGGCGTTGTCGGGTTTTAGGTAAACCCCTAACAAAGTCCATGTTGATGAAGTCCCACTTCCACTCTGCAGTTTCTAGTGGCTTCAATGGTCCCGCCAGCTTTTGGTGTTCTATCTTAACTTGTTGACAGATGAGACACTTTACAATGCATTGTGTCACATCCCTCTTCATTCCTTTCCACCAGAATTGCCGTTTCCGGTTTTGGTACATCTTCGTGCTCCCTAGATGTATAGAGAATGTAGACTCATGCGCCATCGCTAGGATCTCCTTCTTCAGCACCTCATTCTCTAGTACGCATAACCTACCTTGGAATAATATTCTACCGTCGGCTCCTAGCGTCCACTCTGGAGGTACCTCGTTTGCTTGGATTTGTGCTCGCATTGCTTGAAGCATTTCAACTTGTAGTTGAGCTTCTACCATGTTCTTGAGGATGACAGGTTCCACTACAACATGCGCTAGGTATGCATTCTCCACGCCGTCCCTAATTCGAAGATCATACTTTGCTACCGTTTCTAGCATCTTAATGAAAGCTAATGTTCCGTGATTCTTCCTACTAAGCGCGTCTGCTACAACGTTCACCTTTCCTGGGTGGTAACTCATCGTGAAGTCGTAAACTTTTAGGAACTCCAACCACCTCCTTTGCAGCAAGTTCAGGTCCTTCTGCGTGAATAAATACTTCAGGCTTTTATGTTCGGTGAAGATCTCGAACTTCTCTCCATAGATATAGTGCCTCCACAGCTTTAGCGCAAAGAAAACTACTGCTAGCTCCAGCTCATGAGTTATGTAATTCTTTTTGTGAGTTTTCAGCTGTCGTGACGCATACGCTACCACTCTTTGCATCAGCACGCCTCCTAATCCGTTACGTGATGCATCGCGGTAGACGGTATATCCCACTCTTGGTTCAGGCGTTATGAATACTGGTGCAGTCGTAAGTCGTTCTTTTAGCTCCTTGAAGGACTTATCGCACTCCTCGCTTCATTCGAATTTGACTCCTTTCTTCGTTAGTCTCGTCATTGGTGCCGCGATTGTAGAAAAATTCTCTATGAATCGTCGATAGTAGCCTACCAATCCTAAGAAACTACGAATCTCGAATACATTCTTCAGTCGCTCCCATCCAACTACCGCCGCGATCTTGTCTGGATCTACTGCTTTCCTGTGTTCTGCCGCGATTGTAGAAAAATTCTCTACGAATCGTCGATAGTAGCCTGCCAATCCTAAGAAACTACGAATCTCGAATACATTCTTCAGTCGCTCCCATCCAACTACCACCGCGATCTTGTCTGGATCTACTGCTATCCTGTGTTCTGATATGACGTATCCTAAAAAATAGAACTTCCATCATCCAGAAGTTACATTTGCTCTTCTTAGCGTATAGTTAATGCTCACGAAGTGTTTGCAGCGCTATACTTAGGTGTTCCTTGTGCTCCTATTGCGTCTTCGAGAAGATCAGAATGTCATCCACGAATACGACTACGAACTTATCGAAGTACGGCCTAAATACTCTATTCATTAGGTCCATGAACGCTGCAGGTGCATTGGTTAGTCCAAACAGCATCATTAAAACTCAAAGTGTCCGTATCGAGTACTAAACGCAGTTTTCTCGATGTCCTTCTCTCGAATCCGCAGCTGATGGTATCCTGATCTTAAGTCGATCTTTGAGAAATACCTTACTCCTTTGAGTTGATTAGAGAGGTCGTCTATTCTCTGCAATGGATATTTGTTCTTGATTATGACTTTGTTGGTTTTGACAATAGTTGATACATAACCTTAGCAATCCGTCTTTCTTTCTCACGAACAACACAGGTGCTCCCCATGGCATTTTGATTTGTCAGATGAATCCAAGTTGTTGTAGTTCTTGGAATTGTTTATCTAGCTCCTTCAGTTCTTGTGACACCATTCGATACGGTGGAATCGAAATCTCCCTCGTTCCTGGTTGAATGTCGATGCAGAATTCTATTTCTCTTGGAGGGGGTAATCCTGGTAACTCCTCAGGAAATACATCTTCATATTCGAAAACAATCGGTATGTATCCCTTTGATGAAACATGAGTACTTCCCTCTTCAGGAAATGTAAGTAAAGCTCGATGCCTATCAGTCATTCGACGTCTAACAGCTTCGGTCATCAGTGGGTCGATGATCTTCTCCCTATCACCTTGAATAGACAACTTTTATCCATCCGATGTGATAAACGTAACCTTCCTATTGAAACAATCTAACGTGACACAATGGACGGATAACCATTCCATTTCTAGGATTATATCATACTCATTCATTTTCATGAGAATGAGATCAGCCGATAATTCCCGATCAACTAAGACTATTGGACAGTCCTTACAGACTTTGTCCAACACTATAGTTCTACTTAAGGGTGAAGAGATATGTAACTTATAGTCCAAAGAAGCGGGTTCTAACCTTAGAGATACAGCAAAATGTACAGACATAAAAGAATAAGATGCACCAGAATCAAACAACACCTTAACCCAAGAATTAAATATAAGAAATCTACCTTCTATCGCCGCGACTTCCGCTTCCACGTCTCGTGGTGTGAGATAATTAACGTGACCTTGGTTCCTCTATTGTTGTTCTTGAGGTCGAGGTTGGTAGGGTTGGGCATTATTCCGTGGTTGGTTCTACTTGAAAACAACAGCTTTATGCAAAACTTTTTCAAAAACAGTATACGGTTTCAATATTAAGATTGAGTATAGAATATGTATACCAATACCTTCCTTATATATATATTTATTTCCACTTGTTCGTCAGGGCAGTTGCGGCAGCCTACCAATAGCTATTACGGTCGCCAACCTCTGTCACTTTTGGACAGACCTGGGTAAACCTCTCTTGCGGAGATGCCACTAGGGCATATACAATGTCAATTAAGACAAAAACAACGCCCCATAGAATAAACTGACGATTAGATATATTTTATATCACCATTCACCTCTCTTACGGAGACAACGTCACTAAGACCTTTTCTAAACAACATCACATAGACTAAGGTTTCTTTTAAACCTTTCATCTTCCACTTTAACTTGAAGTAGCTTATTATTCAAAACAGTCTTGATCTCTCACCCAAAATAATGCGATTTTATGCAGAAAACCTTTTGAAAAGATGCATATCTTTTGTAGAAAACTAATTATGAAAACATGATGATTTTGAAAATAAACATTTTGAAAACATATTTTCATAAACGATTTTAAGGAAATTTTAAAAAAACAAGTTTAGGATGGGGGTTTTCCCTACCTCTTTCGCTTAAACTCCTCGAAGCTTTAAGAACGGCTCTTCTCCGAAGGTCTTCTAGAACTCCAAGCTTTGATGTAGATTTCTTCCTCCACAATTGTTTTAGAAGAAAGGAATAGAAACAAAGAAAAAGAAAAGAAGAATAAGAGAAATAGAGAATTTGAAGGATTTTCGGGTTTTCTTCTTCTTGAACATGAAAGAAAGAAAGAGAGAGAGAGAGAGAGAGAGAGATCTTGTGTGTGTGGGTCGAACTAGGGAGAGGTGAGGGGTATATATAGGGTTCGAACTGCCCCCCTCTCCTTATCCTATTAAAACTTAAAAAATTTGAAACTCCCCCTTGGAATTATAAGGTATTTATGCTAACGATTTCTACATAAGGGGCTGGTTTTTAGTTTCAAAAATATATCTAATTTGAATGGTTAAGATCAAATATCAAGTTAATCCAACAGTTGAAATTATCTACTACGAATTTGAGACAAAATAGGGATAGAATTCAATTTTTAGTAGATAATTCAAAACAAGGAATATTTAAGATTTGGGAAACCTTTTTGGATGGTTAGGATTAACTAGAGTTTAGATAAACATAATCTAATGGTTGAAATCTAATACTTGTTTCCCAAGTTTGAGAATAATTATCTATCTTAAATGGATAATGTAGTATTTATCTAGGATAAATAGGTGTTTATAGTTTTCAAAACATTTAAAGATAGAGTTTTGTTTTTAAAAGACTTTTCAAAAATCAAAATTCCCCCCATTGTGTGGCGCACCCTTGCTGCCTACATTTTTCCTTTAGTGTGTAGGGCCCATTGGACGCCCCACACCTATATGTATATTACTATATATATTTTTGTTCCTTTTAACACTCAAACTCTTAAAAATGATTATTTTCATTTCATTTTATGCATGCATGGATCCTAGGACAAGGTTTCTATGTTTCCACCCCACTAACTAACTAAACATTTTGGACTTACATCTAAACTATCTTTTGGGCTATTTTTTGGGCCCATGGGCTTAAAGCCCACTTTCGAGTCCAACCCAAGCTAGAAAAATCTAGGGTGTTACAAGGGGTAACTCCTTTCTCGTTGGTACACGGAACAGAAGTTGAACTCCCAGTCGAAGTGGAAATCCCAACTATGAGGATACTCAAAGAAGGATAGATTTCTGAAGAAGATTGGATCCAAAGCAGGGTGGAAGAGCTAATCTCATCGACGAAAAGAGGTTAAAAGCAGCCTATCACTCTCAGGCTTATCAGCAGAGAATCATCCGAAGCTTCAACAAGAAGTTCGCTCCAGAATGTTTAAACAAGGTGACCTTGTACTCAAAGAAGTCCGTCCAGTCCTGCGCAAAGACCCCAGGGGAAAGTTCAGACCGAACTGGGAAGGACCATACATCATCAAAAAGATTCTTTCAGGCATGGCAATATACCTAATGGATCTAAATGGGGAAGATATCCGGGGACCTACAAATGCCGATCAACTCAAGATATACTATGCATAGGTAAGTCACTCGAACTTCTAAACTAGGGCCAGATAAAGCTTTAGAGACTAAAAAAGAGAGACCATTTTTTCGATACTAAAAAGCTATAAAGTGTGGAACGAGAAATTGAAACAATTAATACCACTAGAAGCCAAATTTGAGCCTAAAACCTTTTCTTTCAAAGTCAAAAAAATCTCCTTACCAAAAATCTTACTACCTAAAAGCTAGGGGCAAGATATCAAACAAATAGCATGTTCGCACCCAAAATCAAGGGGCGGATGCTGCAACAAAAGCTTGGTTCCAATCAAGGGGCAGGTAATAAAAAATCCCTCAATCAAAAAAAAATGATACATAAAAAATAGAAAGATCCGTCAATCAAAAATGGGGATAAGAAAAACAGAAAATTGTCTCTCATCAAAAAGGGCAGAGACATACAAAAATATAGTGAGAGAACCCAAAAAAGAAAAAGAATGACCTTAGAGCCTTAATCACTCTTTCTAGACAATTCTAAACCTCACTATAACCTAATCAAAGTCCTCTCTGAGTCTCGAAGGCAACAAAAACCCTTAGTAGAGAACAAGAGTGATGAACTTCAAAAAATGAAGAAGATAAAAACAGAAATCATCGTGAGAAATATCAAGACTTGGGAAAACTTTATCGTCTTTTGCAGGTACCCACATCTCCAGAGAAGATTCATCCCATGGCAAGAATCTGGTCAAAGCATTCAAACTTGCAAACAAGGGGTAAGGCAGACCTCACTCATCAGAAGTGGTAAAGTCAGAAGCTCCTACCTTCGTCCAAGGGCTCGATAGACTCAAATGACGCCCGACGAGATAAATCGAAGTGCAACAAGGAAAGGATTCTCGCGTCATTCCAAACAAATGAAAGGCCTATCCTTACAAGCGATCGGCAAAAATCTTTGGACATGATTTCTTCCTCAATCATCATCGCTAAGATCCGCGTTTTATCGTGCTTAGCCGATGTTTTTCAAAAGTCTTCAAAAAATAAAAAGCGTTTTGTTTTCAAAACTTTATTTTTTGGGAGCCTATGATGAAAGCTCTAGGATATTAGGATAGTACTCCGTACTACTCAAGTTAGACCACTGAGGACATTTTTAGAAAACAAGTGTCATTTGGGTTCATCATACATCAGCATATAGAATATCAAAATATATGCATACATTCAAATAGAGCATCAACATATAGCATTTTAAAATATCTGCATGCGTTCAAAACAAAGTATCAGTATATAAAAGTTCAAAAACATATATATGTGCATACAGTCACATATAGAATCTAAAAATATATGTTCATACATCAAATCAGTTCAAATGTATAGGAAGTTAAGACAGGTCAAAAAGGGAGAAGTGAAACTCCATCCTGGCACATCTTAGCGACATCGACGACGAGTCAGAGGCAGCACGCTAGATGTAGAAGCCTGCTCACCTGTCTACGAGTCACAAAAGCAGACAGTTAATCAAATAAGCAATACAAGATGCAAAAAGGAAGCAGTTTTAGTCAAAGAAAAAAAACTCTCATTCGGATCATTATTGAAATCCTCAAGGATCCCTCTAAGGTGGACAATCTCAATTCTATCGTTATCCCGAGATAGCTCCCGCCAAATGACCTCATCCCGCAATTCGTTCAGCTCGGGAACCACGCCCTCGATATATTGGCATTGATCGAACACTATCTGAAGGGCCTCTTCTATAGGCCCACGTGCCATCTACATAAAAAGATAAGATGGTCTCATCTTTCAAAGCAAAATAGAAAAGCAAGAGAGAGATAGAAAACATACATAAGGGAAGTCATCATCTAGGGGAAGCCCAAATACTGCCTCACCAGTAGGCCTGCTAATATGCACGTGGACAGGATCTCTATCCGGGATATACACTTCAAAATCCCAAGGAAGAAGAGGCAGACCCGTCGCACCGCTTCACAGGATTCGATGGCCTGACCCATCGCACCGCTTGAAAAGTCAAAAGGAGTAAGTCAAAACAAGTGTAAGTGAAGAAAGTAGGTTCTAAAGTAAAAATAGAACTCACTAAGTCAAATATTCTCCACCAAGTCAAATATTCTCCCTGAGTGCCCATAGCATACATATCATCTATGGGGAACTGATTCACTTTATTCTCAATATCAGCATGAAGGATCTGAAGAAACCCACAAGAACATAAGGGAGCTACAGGAACGGCATAAGGCCGGCCAGTCTGGAAACCAAAGCGCTCACCAAAGTACCAAGCAAAGTAATTCAGTCCCTTCAAAAGGTATTGAGTTTGTGAAAGCGCCTGCATCTCTAAGAAAATAGCCTCCTTTCTCTAGGGAGAATCGACCCAAGGCTCTGTATGTGTCTGGCACATCAAAGCAAACATAAGGCAAGTTGCCATAACTGTTAGGTCCATGAGTTCACTCATGTCATATTTGTCGAATTTCGTGTCAAAGGTAAACTCAAGATGGTCAATGTAACTTGAGTTAGAGTTAGTGAGTCATTCGGTTCGTTGCGAAGCAAAGACTCCAAGAAGCTCAACTCACCACCGGAACTCATCTTAGGATGGTAAGTGACTTAGAAACTCAATATCATAGGTGGTTAGTTCATATTAGATCATATGAGAACCACCGGAACTCATCTTAGGATGGTAAGTGACTTAGAAACTCAATACCATAGGTGATTAGTTCATATTAGATCATATGAGAAACCACCGGAACTCATTTTAGGATGGTAAGTGACTTAGTAACTCAATACCATAGGTGGTTAGTTCATATTAGATCATATGAGAAAGTACGGAATGGCAAAAGATGTCAAAACCCCTTAAAACTAGTGTTTGAAAGAATGCTGTCAGAATACCACGGTTTTTCGGGAAACTGTGACCATTTGTACTGTGGCCAAAGGTTGGTTTCGAAACCAAGGAGGTTGGTTTCGAAACCAAAGTTGAAAAATGATGTCAGGAGGTTTTTGGTTTCGAAACCAACCATATTGGTTTCGAAACCAACCCTGAAAAATGCCAACAGATGGTTTTTGGTTTCGAAACTGACTTGTTGGTTTCGAAACCAAAGCTACAGAATGATGTTAGATGGTCTTTGGTTTCGAAACCAAACATATTGGTTTCGAAACCAAAGTTATGAAAATCATTCCAGGCCTTTTTTGGTTTCGAAACCAACCTTCTTGGTTTCGAAACCAACGCCCAGATATGTGCGATTTCAGCTGTTTCGTGAGCTGTAAAGTGATTCCTTTTCACTTTTTTGCACATTTCCTCTTAGCATATTTTAGGGGAATTATTGGTGCGTGGGGAACACCTCTAAATGGGATGAGGGATCAATGGAATGTCTCCTCATCTCCATTATTGTGTCTAGCTTTTGACCTAATACAACCTAGAGATTTCTGGGTTTGTGCTGGACATTTTGAGTTATAAATAGGGATTGAACCATCAATGTTTAATCAACCATTCACCCTATTTATCAACAAGTTCTTGGAGAGTTTCAACTCTAATTCTTTAGCTTCCAAGCTTGTTGTACATGCTTTAATCCTTCCCATTTTAACTCAAAACCTGAGTTTTGTTGCCGGTGGATTTCCGGTGGTTGAGCTTGAAGTTTCAAGCTTGTGGTGATATACTTGAGGAGTCAAGTATTGGTTCAAGGTGCGGGACTTGTGGAGTTCAAGTTGGAGACGCATCATCATCTACTAAGAGGCAAATTCGTGGATTTCGAATTTGTGGAAGAACTGTACACCGTAGCTGTTGGAGCGTAGAGGGAGTCGTAAATCGTGTCCATCGAGTGGTAAATCGGGTTGTAAGTTTTCAATAACTTTTAGTGGATTCTTGCTGGACTAGGTCCCGGGGTTTTTCCCAGTTTGGGTTTTCCTCGTTAACAAAATCTCTTGTGCATATTTTCATACTTGTTGTGAGATTGAAATATTCGATTCTTGTTCTTAATTCCGCATATTAAGAATCGAATAAGTCAATACTCTTGTTAGAGATTTTTGTTGTACTCTTATCACCTTAGTAATTTTTAATTAGGTGATAGTGTGATCCTTAACCATAGTCACATTGACATACGGTTAAATTCATTAACCGTAGGGCGAATTTAGACTTTCAATTGGTATCAGAGCAGGTTCACTTGCTGGGTTTAACAACCTAAGTGTGATCCTTGTTGTGACTTATGGAATCACAAAGAGAGGGTAGTGCAGTAAATTTACCTCCATTATTCAATGGAAATAACTATCCTTTTTGGAAAGCTAGGATGAGAGCTTTCTTAAAGTCTATAGACCAAAGAGTTTGGAGAACTATTGAGGTTGCTTGGTCTCCACCTACTATGATTGTAGGACCTAGAGACAATTCTAGAGTAGTTCCTAAACCAGAAGATCAATGGGATGCCATAGATAGTGAAGCTGCTACTAGAAATAGCAAGGCTCTCAATGCCATTTTTGCTGCTGTAACGGCTGACGAATTTCGTCGCATATCTAATTGTGAAGTAGCAAAAGAGGCATGGGACATTTTAATGGTAACCCATGAAGGTACTAGAACTGTAAAAATAGCAAAGCTTCAAATGTTAACCACCCAATTTGAAACCATCAAAATGGATGACAATGAATCTTTTGATGAATTCTATGCTAAATTAAATGAAATTGTCAACAATTCTTTTGCTTTGGGTGAATCTATTTCTAACTCTAAGATAGTACGTAAGGTTTTGAGGTCTCTTCCGGAGAGATTTCAAGCCAAGGTTACGGCTATCGAAGAGAGTAAAGATATTGATGCTATTCTTCCTGAAGAACTTGCAGGTAACTTAAAAACCTTTGAATCCAGTTTGCATCATTCAAGGACTTCAAAGGATATAGCTTTTGCAGCATCAAAGAATGTCACCTATACTGATTCAGAAGACGAGGATGATCATGGTGATAATAAGGATCTTGAGTTTCTTTTCGAAAATTTTATAGAGTTTCTTAAAGTCGAGAAAAGAAAAATTCTGAAACATGGGATTTCATCCTCAAGTAAGAGTAAGTCATTAAGTAAGGATAAAGCTCATAAGAAAAATAACAACTCTAGTGATATTCAATGTTTTAAATGCCATGGTTTTGGACACTTTTCCAATGAATGTCCCAACAAAAAGTCCAAAAGCAGGAAAAAGAGGATGGTCACTTGGGATGATTCAGTAAGTTCAAGTGACAATGAAGATAAAGCAAACTATGTGGCTTTTACCACTTCCTTGGAATCTTCTTGTGTCCACTCAGAAGATGAAATAAGTATGGAATCAGAAGATCTTCATACTGATCATATTGGAGACAAAGAAGAAACCACTAAGGCTTTTATTACCTTTGTGGAATCTTCTTATGATCTCCTTGAAGATTTATATACTGATTTTGAAGATCTTCAGGCTACTAAAGGAAGTAGTAAAGAGAACATTGAACTAATGGCTATGGCTGCATCTGTTGATCATGAAAAAGATATACAAGCTGAATCTAATGATCTTCGAAGTGATAGCGAGGATGATGTTGATCCTACAGAGTTGTTCTCAAGAATTCTTGAAAATAGTAAGAGCTTGTCAAAGGCAAACAAGGAGCTCAAACTAGAGAATTCAAGTCTTATGACTGAGAAGAATGATCTCACTCTTCAAGTGGAAGAAGCCTCTAAGAGGAAGGCAGAGGACAAAGAGATTCTTGAAGGAAAAGATAAAGAAATCAAATTCCTCAAGAATGAGCTGGTGGTGACTAATGAGAGAGTCACATCACTTCTTGAAGAGATACAAAAAATGAAGGATGAGCTAAAAGAGTCTAAAGAGATGCTCATAAAGTTCAATCATGGGTCGAATAACCTTGTCTCTATGTTGAAAGGATCGAAGAATTCGAGTGACAAGAAGGGACTCGGCTTTGATCCAAGTAAGGTTGCTAGCACCTCAACGTCGACGACCTTTGTGAAAGCTAAGACTCATCCTCCTCCTCCACAAAAGAGAGCAGTTAAGCAAGTTGACCAACAAGCTCCAAAGCAAGTTGTCAAGCAACATATCCCAAAGCAAGCTATAAAACCACAAGGTAAGCCTAAAGTTTCTAACATTAATAATGTGTGTTCTTATTGTGGTTATAAGGGACATTTGCAGAACAAATGTAGATTCTTTTTAGAAGATTGCAAAAAGTCTCATAATGTCAATCAAGATCTTTTAAAAAGAATCAAATCATTGAGTGACAAGGCTCAAGCATTGACTGGAGATATTGGAAAGCTTGACAACAACAAACAAGGTATGTATTCCTTTGGATCAAAATCTTATTCAAAGAAAAGGAAGAGAAACAAGACCAAAAAGGTTGTGCTTGAGACAACCAAACCTACTCATGTGGACTTAAATCAAATGAAGACATTTAAGAAATTCAAGGCCATATGGGTAAGAAAAAGTGATTTGGCATGTCTTGAAACTCTCACTACATACAATACTGGTAAGTCATCTAAGTACTTATTGGTTAGTGGTAGTGGTCGTACCATTACTTGATTGTTGATATTCTCACTCCTTCCCTTGTTTTGATTGCATATATAGTTGGGGTAGTTGAGTGAGTGTTCTACTAGTTTGCATTTTAGTTGATTGTTATGCATTCTAGTGTTTGTTGTATGTACTTGTAGATAAGTTCTTATTGCATTTGAACATGACATTTCATCTACTAAGTATCATACTTTACAGCATGCCCATTTATTGTCAAATCATTTTTGGGACATGTGTGTATATTTTTTTGTTTGTCATCTTGTTTCTTTGTCAATACTGAATGAAGTGTATAAACCTTTGTTATTGATTGAGAAACAAGCTACTACACAAGTAGTGAATATTGATGGTCAACCACATCAAGCAGAATTTTTTTCTGTAGGTTTGTATTCTCACTTTTCCCCTGTTTTGCATTGCATATTATTTTTGGGTTGAAAAATGAGTTTTGAAGATTAGTTTGCTTTCACAAATTGCATTCTAATACATGTATGTTTTAAGTGTTCTTCTTGTTGTTATTGGCTATCTTTTATAGAATACTTGAACATATAAGAGATTTCACAAATCTGAATTACTTTATTTTATTTTGATATAGCTTGTGAATCTCTTCTCTAAATCCATATACTCTCTTGACTGATCTATAAATCTTGTGCACATAAGAGCCTCTTGAGTAAGTGTGATTTTATCCTAGTTGAATCATTGGATGGGTTAAAATAAAGCTTATGATTCATTAATGGACTGAACTAGCTGGTTGGACTATCTCTCACTAGGATATTGTGTTTTGATGAAGTGCTGAAAAATATTGTTATATCTTGTTATGAAACATCACCAAAACAGTAAGCTCTCGTAAAAGATCTTGAGCTTGGTGAAACACCAAAAGAGTGAGTTCTCGTAAAAAAAAATGTTGAACTCGGTGTTTGAACATCAAAAAGAGTGAGATCCCGCAAAAAGATTGGGAACTCGATGTTCTTTATTCTTCATCTTGACCTCATAGTGACCCACTTGGTTCCAATACGGGTACTTTCTTGGTTGTGTCTCCTCGGATAAGAGTCGCTTGCAAGTTTAGGGAAAATATTGGTAACAAGTTGGTGATCTATGTCTCATGCTCTTGAGTTCCTCAAGTTTCATTCAAACTCAAACATGAAGGTCATTAATAGGTAACAATGTGAGATAGTTCTTTCATGCTAGGTAAGGTTCAGATTTGAAGAAATTGGTAATATGGATAACCTTATCTTATTTTCCTTTTAGGATGGTCTCACATAATGATATTGTTCTCTCAACACACACACACCATAATCAGAATATTGAGTGTTGTGATTTTCATGATTGAGAACTTGCTTGGCTATATTTGAATAAATTTTTGCAATTTCATGATTAAGAAATTTTTAATTGTGATTGTGTATTATATTATTGATAGCCTTGACAACATGATTTGGACACAACAAAACTTTTCTACTTGCATACATTGATAGCATAGATTTGTTGTGTGTTGATGCATGTTGAACCGGATTAGTTTTAAGATTCAAATCTTTCTCATGATCTGGTTGAGGGGGAGCTTGCATGTTTTGTTTATTTGCATATATTTGTGCATGCTTGCTCATTATTTGCATTAAGCTAATATTTGAAAAAATCCAAAAATTTGCATTTTCTCCATTGGTTTTCAAAACCAGGATACATTCACACACTTTGGTTTTATTTCTTATCTTAGCTCTGATACACCTTGTAACTAGCTTTGATAAATTTTATAGTGTGTGACATGTTCTTACTTGCCTTCCACCATACTTTCTTATTGTCTATCTAACTATCTACTTGGTTGAAAATTAGTTAGATATTTATTCTTATGGTTGGTTGGTTTGTATTTGTGTTTCCATACATTGTCTTTCTCAGTTTCTCCTTGTACTTTTGTTGTCTTCTATCCTTTGTCTATTTGTGACAAAAAGGGGGAGAATTATGTGTTCTTGACTTTGCAAGGGGAGTACTATGTGATACGAGTTTTATCACATAGGGGGAGAGATTCTTGTAGCACTTATCAAGGGGGAGTGTAAGCATATTCATTATTTATATTCATGACTTCCATGGTACCTTGATGTGTCTTGTGGACATGTGCAGGAAACAAGTTAAAGACAACCCATAGAGTTTAATGTCTCTATTTGTTTGGGGGAGTTTTGTCTTTTATCTCTCATTGAACCTTATGAATGGGTGTTGAATGGGTTTTGTCACGAAATTGACAAAGGGGGAGATTGTAAGGTCCATAAGTTCCCTCATGGATTTTGTCAATTTGCGTGTCAAATCAAACTCAATATAGCCAATGAGAGTTTGCAAGTTGTCTCTACATTTTTAACCAATGAAGACTTATAGTGAAGGAGAGAAGACTTGTGCAAAGCTCAACTCACCACCATTGGAAGATATCTTAAGATGGGAGAAGCTTTGACAAAGGGGGAGAGATATTATCTCTACCTTCATTAAATGCTCTAAACATTCTTCAAGGTATGTATTTAGTATTTTATAAGATTCCTTGACTTGTTTTGTGAGCATGTGCAGGAAACAGGTTGTTTTATACAATCCGTGTTTTAAGTTCTATTGAGTCATGTGTAAGAAAATACGAGTTGTAATGGGGAAGGTTCTTTATACTATTTTCTTATGTATGGCTTTGTCACGAAAATGACAAAGGGGGAGATTGTTAGGTCCATGAGTTCACTCATGTCATATTTGTCGAATTTCGTGTCAAAGGTAAACTCAAGATGGTCAATGTAACTTGAGTTAGAGTTAGTGAGTCATTCGGTTCGTTGCGAAGCAAAGACTCCAAGAAGCTCAACTCACCACCGGAACTCATCTTAGGATGGTAAGTGACTTAGAAACTCAATATCATAGGTGGTTAGTTCATATTAGATCATATGAGAACCACCGGAACTCATCTTAGGATGGTAAGTGACTTAGAAACTCAATACCATAGGTGATTAGTTCATATTAGATCATATGAGAAACCACCGGAACTCATTTTAGGATGGTAAGTGACTTAGTAACTCAATACCATAGGTGGTTAGTTCATATTAGATCATATGAGAAAGTACGGAATGGCAAAAGATGTCAAAACCCCTTAAAACTAGTGTTTGAAAGAATGCTGTCAGAATACCACGGTTTTTCGGGAAACTGTGACCATTTGTACTGTGGCCAAAGGTTGGTTTCGAAACCAAGGAGGTTGGTTTCGAAACCAAAGTTGAAAAATGATGTCAGGAGGTTTTTGGTTTCGAAACCAACCATATTGGTTTCGAAACCAACCCTGAAAAATGCCAACAGATGGTTTTTGGTTTCGAAACTGACTTGTTGGTTTCGAAACCAAAGCTACAGAATGATGTTAGATGGTCTTTGGTTTCGAAACCAAACATATTGGTTTCGAAACCAAAGTTATGAAAATCATTCCAGGCCTTTTTTGGTTTCGAAACCAACCTTCTTGGTTTCGAAACCAACGCCCAGATATGTGCGATTTCAGCTGTTTCGTGAGCTGTAAAGTGATTCCTTTTCACTTTTTTGCACATTTCCTCTTAAGCATGTTTTAGGGAAATTATTGGTGCGTGGGGAACACCTCTAAATGGGATGAGGGATCAATGGAATGTCTCCTCATCTCCATTATTGTGTCTAGCTTTTGACCTAATACAACCTAGAGATTTCTGGGTTTGTGCTGGACATTTTGAGTTATAAATAGGGATTGAACCATCAATGTTTAATCAACCATTCACCCTATTTATCAACAAGTTCTTGGAGAGTTTCAACTCTAATTCTTTAGCTTCCAAGCTTGTTGTACATGCTTTAATCCTTCCCATTTTAACTCAAAACCTGAGTTTTGTTGCCGGTGGATTTCCGGTGGTTGAGCTTGAAGTTTCAAGCTTGTGGTGATATACTTGAGGAGTCAAGTATTGGTTCAAGGTGCGGGACTTGTGGAGTTCAAGTTGGAGACGCATCATCATCTACTAAGAGGCAAATTCGTGGATTTCGAATTTGTGGAAGAACTGTACACCGTAGCTGTTGGAGCGTAGAGGGAGTCGTAAATCGTGTCCATCGAGTGGTAAATCGGGTTGTAAGTTTTCAATAACTCTTAGTGGATTTTTGCTGGACTAGGTCTCGAGGTTTTTCCCAGTTTGGGTTTTTCCTCGTTAACAAAATCTCTTGTGCATATTTCTATACTTGTTGTGAGATTGAAATATTCGATTCATGTTCTTAATTCCGCATATTAAGAATCGAATAAGTCAATACTCTCGTTAGAGATTTTTGTTGTACTCTTATCACCTTAGTAATTTTTAATTAGGTGATAGTGTGATCCTTAACCATAGTCACATTGACATACGGTTAAATTCATTAACCGTAGGGCGAATTTGGACTTTCAATAACAAATCAAATCGCGAAGGAAAAGCGAAGAAGTTTACCCTAGCAATGGTAGACAGCTCCAAACCTGCAATATCTTCCATCATACATCATTTATAACCAAT
Source organism: Macleaya cordata (assembly GCA_002174775.1). Classification (NCBI taxonomy): domain Eukaryota; kingdom Viridiplantae; phylum Streptophyta; class Magnoliopsida; order Ranunculales; family Papaveraceae; genus Macleaya; species Macleaya cordata. The sequence goes on from MVGT01001523.1 coordinate 27,230, forward strand.
AAAGATCTTCTATTGGTTATAGGCACATGGTGATTTGGTTCGACCTCCCCATTATGGGTAGATAGACCATTACCTTAGACTTGGTCAAATAAATCATCATTAATTTTAACTCTAGGGCTTGAATCCAACTCCGTGATTCATACTAATATGTCTATAAAGATGGAAACAACTTTTATTAGCATTCCTATCTATTTATGTTACATACAATAACTATATATACACTAAGATTTTATTAAATTTAAAAAAGATTTTCTTTCTAGGTTATTCTCAATCTAACATATATCTTCAAATATTCTTAGTCATGTATTTGACTATATTTGATTTTGAAAAAGATACTCCAAACAAGATTATTTCATAATCTCTAATATATATATATATATATATTGTCTTATATATATATATATATATATTTAATATTATTTTTTTTTAAAACAAATTAGATGTGAGGAGAGAGGTGGTCGATCCTTACTCTCTCTCTCTCTCTCCTCTTACCCATGCCTAAACCAAGTGGGGCCCTCATAATATCTTCCATCATGCACCATTTATAACCAATGAAGATCTTGGGTGATATTTAATAGATATACATGTATATTTACCATCTACACATATCTACATATGAAATCATAATAAAGCCCGGAGCAAAATTTCTCATTAGTCTTCGGGCAAGTGTACAACTCTAGATGAGCCCCTTGAGAACCACAAACACTTTTACGAACCATTGGAAACTGAGAGACAAAGAAACTAACAAGGGCTAACAAATAAAGAAAGATAAATGAACCATAGGGCTTTTAAACAAGAAAAATGCACAAAGAATCAACAAAGAATTGAGACAATGTGGAAACTTACCCTAGATCGACGATTTGGATGCACAAACGGATCGAATGCCAAAGGATGCCCTAGAAACTCCCTTTCTCCTTTCGAAAACACTCAAAATATGATATAAATTAATAAGGTTTCAAAATCCAATATATATATCTTTTAAAATTCCCCAAAAATAGATCCGAAATGAGAATTCATGAGCCCACTTCAAAAACGTGTTTAATGTAAGAAGAATAGAGAGAGTTGGTTAGTTTCTAAATGGGTTAGTTATCCTTTTAGGGTTTAGAGTTACATGAGCCCTAGGATTAGGAAAATCAAGGGCTAGGGATTCAAACCCAATCCTACCAAATCTTGACCTAAATTGAGTAACCAAAATAAAAAAAAAAAGTGAGAAAATATATCATGATCTCACTCTCTCTCCCTCATTATTCCACACGTTACTTTCTTACCAAATCTCTCTCACCAAATCTTGCATTCGATCTCTCCCCTCTTACTAGATATCTATCCAAAAAAAAAATCCTAGCTGTCCTCACCCTCAACTGAAGGGAAAAAAAAAGAAAGAAAGAAAAAGAGAGAGAGAAGAGGAAGAAGAAGGGTCGACCAGCAATATACAGCTTTCAAAACCCTTCTTTTTCACCATTAAAACCCTAAAAAAAACCCCACTAAAACAAGCCTCTAACCTAGATCTGTCAACTGAACACAAAAAGGGCTGATTTTCTACGTCAACCGGGGGTTTTAACAGTTTTAGGAAGCGTTTCAGGTAGGGGGTTCGAACCTTTCTAGTTCTTTTCTGTTCATCATGATTTTGTTCATGTTATGCTGTGATTTAAAAAAAAATAGAGATTCGATGGAAGAGAAATCGGTCCAAAAAGGGATATAAAATACTGCTCTATTTACTGATAAAGGTATTAAATTCTGCTTATATCATTATGACGTTGTTATTGATTTAAACTGATTTTAAATCAAATATATATATTAAAAAAGATATATGGCTCTGATAGCCGGGCTCTGATAGCCGACCACAAAATGTGGATTCTTGCGGAAGGCAGTTCTGATAACTGCAGGTTCTGGTAATTAACCTGAAACATAAATAAAAGTTAACTATTTTTGTACTGTTTATAATGCATATTTATATCATATTATGCTGTTGTTGTAACTTGAGGGAAAAAAAACATGTTTCATGTAGGAATCAGCCACGTTTTTGCCATGCATGAGTCACGCTTCTGGATGTGAAAAGCCATGCTTTTGGGGATCTGTCAGCAACGTTTTTCTGTCATCAGCGTTGCCATGCTTCAGGTAAGAGAAGCGTGGTGATTATATATTGTGTGTTTTCATTCAATTTTTTTAAGATAATTAATCTTATATATATAATATTTCAAACCTCCTACTGGGCCTAGCTCACCCCACGAATCCTTTGTCCCCACAGTGACGCAGGGCATCGCTGGGGAGTAGGTTCTCAGATAGTGAGGCGGACGCTGCTCGAGAAGAGATCTTGAGTAGGTGATCTCTTGTTTTAGTGGACACCTAATTAATTATATTATCACTGGGATAGGGATTTTTCTTATGTGTTTTAATTGGGTTTAATTATGTCATCATGTGTGGATGATTTGAATTAGTAGATTTTATGTGATGAACCATAGTTTTTCTAAGTAAGTCTAAGTAAAATAGGCATTTCTCCCGCTTTAAAAATAGGAATTGTTTCCGAATGGTCTTAAACTTTCATAAGAGTTAAGGGCCTCTGTGGATTAAATTTCATAAATTTGGAGTCTAGAAGTTAGGTTTTCGAATTTTTTAAGTTGGACTAAGTGTGCTGGAAGTGTGTGACCCTAAACTGAACACCCCTGTTCAGGTCAGTTTCTAAACCAAACAGTTGGGAATCGGTCCAGGGTCAAACATAAAAGTTTTAGACAATTCTATCTATTTTTCAGAATACTAAATGGAATTTGATTTGGAGTTGAAATGAGTCCTCTGGGGTTTTTAGACTAAACAGAGTCAGATCTGCCAGACGAAAACGGTTTTTAGTTTTCTCGTTATTTCATGTGGAATTTTGTGCAAGAAAAATGTTTCAAGAATATAAATATAAACCTTATATCTTTATAGTCGTTTTAAGCTAGGGGTTGTATAGTGTAAAATCAAAATGAAGTCTTGGCAGATTTTACAAGTACAATTTAGACCGTTGTCCGTTTAAAAAAAAAGATATCCAAGTATTTTAACCTTTTCAAGACTTAACCCTAGTTAAAATACACCGACCACTTGGGTTAATTAAGACATCTGGACTTGGATCTCTATAACTAATAGATCATGGGCTTTTGAAAATGGGTCGTTACAATTTTGGTATTAGAGCCCAGGTCCAGATCTACTGGGATTGTGTGTTTTGGAATTTCTTGTTTTGATGTTTTACTTAAAAAAATATTTCTTTTTGAAGTTGATTCTTAAATTTTATTTTTTTCCCTTTTGGGGGTAAGCATAAACAACTAAAAACCTTATATTAATTGGACGTGTGTATTAGTATTAATAGTAAGATGGTCACATAGTGTAGTATAGTTATATCTTCTTATGATATGACACTCGAATCATCATCACGTAGGCTGACTGGTGAGCTTGAAGTAACCACGCGAAATTCGAAATTATGGATGAGAAGAAACAACAACCGTGAAGAGGATCACCATCTGGGGCCCATCAGGGGGAAGATGAATGGGACAAAATACTGACAGCATGGGAAAAGGTGGTTAGTGAATTGCAATAGGAGGGTAAGAGAGGCGTCAAGCACCCATTTCGTAAAGTGGGAAGATGGAAAGGACCCAAAGTTCATGAAATTCTTGTTGAAGCAAAAAAGGGCTTTGAGGGAGTCGAGACGAGACTAGAACCTCTTAGTCTACGAAACAAGCACGGAGGATTCTCAAAGTGTCAAACTTTCGGGACATGCAGTAAAGCTTGCAAAATACAGGAGGGAAGGACACCTGAAGAAATCCAACCAGAAAAGGGAACGAATCCGATTACAAAGAGAAATAGGATCGGTTCACAATTTAGCACATGCCTAAGACAGAAATATAAGTATGAATTCACTATTCCAAGCATTGGGGTAACGGAAATTGGAGGTCCAAGGACGGTTTACCGAAGGATGAAACTAGTAAGGATAAATCCACAGTGTAGTAAGTTCATTCTACAGAATTATCGTTTAATAAATTGGAAAAGTGGGAAACTTAGACGGAGTAACGTAGAAGATAAAAAGAAGAGGACCCCTACAGGACACCATGTAAAGGAGAGGATAAATAGTTTTAGGATGGAACCTGTAAATATTTTTAACCGAAAGATAGAGTCATCATCAGAGGATGAAGAGAGAGGATTGATGTCTAGACCCCTCACCATTGTCCCCTTACAACACCACAAGTAAAGATGATAATGAGATCAATGGAGCAGAGCATGATATGAATGATGAAGAAGAAGTGGAAGAGGAAACCAATGAAGTTAATAATAGCTAGAGTGTTAGCGAAAACCTAATCCAGACTGAAGAGGAGGGAAGTAAAGATAAGGGAGAAGAAAATGGAGGTGAAGTAGAGAAAGATGTGGAGTCAGAAAGTATGTACCCAACCTTATATGAGCGAGAACCATCGGGGGAGGAAAACTATGATCCTAGTGAGGAATCAGAATGTGAGTCTGAGGGTAGGTACTCGACCCAAGTTGAGCAGGAATCATCGGAGGATGAGAACTATGATTCCAGTAAGGAATTGGGATGGGATAGACGGTCAGAGGGTTCAGGAGAAGAGTTAGAATGGAAAAGAAGTAATCAAGCAAACATGAATACAGAGGAAACGGTAGTTTAGGAAAGTGAGAGAGTAACAAAAGAGTCTGAAGATGGAACTGAACGGTGAGAAGAAGAAAATACATCGGCACAGCAACGAAGTATAAAACTAGGAAGGAAGCGTCGTAGACTGAGTGCGAGAACTTACAGGCGAAGACTTCAACAAAGCCAAAATCACAGAAAGAGGTTAAGCCAAGGTACGAAGGGTGTAGATCACAGAAAGAAGATCACAAAAAAAACTGGAATAAAGAACCCTAGTGTGTTGAGTAGGGCATCGATGGTCGTAGATCTAATTTCTTTTTTTTTGTTAGTCTGGCTTTTAACTTGAAGCAGCAAGACTGGGTAGTTTGAAATTGATTGAGATTCAATAAAGTGAAATATTATAACATTTTTAATGCAAATCCATGTTTGCTAAGGAATGTGGCTATGTTTTTGTGTTGATTGAATTATTGAATGACCTTACGTGGTATGTACACACACATTTTTTTTAGAAGGTCATGCGAGTAATTACCCACCAATACTTAATTATAGAAAAGCACATAAGTAGAGTTTTATAATAGGAAAGTATTGAAAGATGTCCTAAATTAAACATCTGAAGAATAATAATCCACAGAAACTAAAATGATGGAAACGGATTAGTTATGTCTAACATTACCCTTGATTCATTTGTGACTTAAGTGCATAGAATGTAATGAGTGGAAGTTATAGTATGAATAAATAATGAATTCTAGTTGTACCCTAGTGAGTATATATAAACGCGTACACATATGTATAAACACTAATAGTGGCATGTGTATTAGTGAGAATGAAGGTTTGTACAAATTGTGTTCGTGTGGAAACCACACCACCCGAGTAAGTGTAACGACCCAAAATAATTAAGTCTAGCATTTAATAATGAGTTTTTATTCGGAGCATAATTTGAAGAATCGAACCGTACAATTGGGTAGATCTCGAAAAGTTAT
>MVGT01004512.1:26621-119255 GCA_002174775.1 Macleaya cordata
AATTTGGTATTCATGTGTGATCTTGTTTTAAAGATCTTGAAAAATGCTTTCCAACGATATAAATTTTGTTCAAATCCGATTTATATTTTGAAAGTTATGGTCATTTTTATGTTAAAATTCATTAATTGGGATTTGCTAACGTGCACCGTCATTATTCAACAGATGGGTTTTTCGTCTTTTTACATCGCCCTAACGTGTGCCGAGGACTATCCTTACATGAAAAAAAAGCATGTCCTCTACTTTAATTTTTTTCCCATGCAAGGGCATCCTACTCATTTTCCGAAAAAAATAATGGGAGGACCTGGACAGCCCTTTAATTTTAGTGCGCTGTGGCCATGACGCACCTCATCCTGACAAAAAGGCAGAAAACTCCTACTACTAATTTCTCTTTTGACACGTGGTAGAGAGAGAAATTTTCTTATTTTTTAACGTTAAAATGGTTATAACTTCTAAAATATAAATCAGATTTGAGAAAAAATTATATCTTTGTACAGCATTTTTCAAGACCTTTCAAACAAGATCAGTCATTGATACCAAATTCGAAAAAAAAAAACCCAAACGCGAAACCAATGCAAACTCAAATCTGCATACAATTTAAGTGAAGTTACAATACTGTACTACCAACTGTTAAAACAAAAAAAACTACTCATTACTGTGTGCTAACTCCAAACAATTAAAGAATATATATATATATATATATAAGTATGACGGTTAATGAGAGAATCAGAAACAAAAGTTTTTAAATATTCAAAAACTGAACTTAGGCAATGAACATCAATTATGTCTGAGTTACTGAGGTTGTCTTCTCCAAATCAAGCCTTACATCAACAAAAACTTAATTACCAACAGTTTCATCCATCAACACTCCATTATCCCATCAAATAACAAACCAACAATGACATGAACAGCCAACATCAACTCTACAACAACCACCGTTGTAAATACTAATTATTTGTACAACACGTGGCACACGATCAAGAGTGGAGCAAGATTAGATTATTATTCTGAGATGTATTGAATCATTAACTTTGTAATTGGTGTGAGCACCTAACCCCTCGTTATCTATAAATAGGGGTTGAATCACTTGTAAGAAGGAGACAATTCTTTTCATTAGTAAATACTTGGAGAGAGAGTTACATCCGTGGATGTAGGCCAAAGGCCGAACCACGTTACATGCTGTGTCTACTTCATTTTTCTCTTTACTTTCTCTTTCTACTTTCTCGCTTCTCTCTATCTCCTCTTGCAGGATTATCACCATTGATGATGAAGATTGATTGTAGATGCAAGAAATTTACGTTTACAACCGTAACTATTGAAGCTCTTTTCTTCACTTTTCTCTTGCATGTTCATATCGTTGCTTAATTAGAAAACGTAAAAAAAGTCATTGTATTTTTAATTCTTTTTTATAAATTTAATCCCTACTTTTATGACTTTTATGTCCAAAACTAATGACTAAATTTATAAAAAAGGATTAAAAACATAATGACTTTTTTTACAAGGACTTTTTTTCCAAAACCCCTTCCTTAATCTAGTCATAGTTAATGCCCGATATCCATGTCCCTATCCCAACCAAGATTTTATAGGTAGTAAACTTCTAATGAAACCCAAAATTATGACAAGGTACATTTGAGATTTACAGTTTGGGACAATCAATGAGTGGCTGCTTGAAATACCACAAGTGCTCAAGTACACGGAAGAAAGTAGGCACTGGGTAAATCCAAAATGACGGTTCTAGCTAGACCCAAAAAATAGCATAAACTGCAACAAAGACTATTATTGCATAAAAACACCTTTTACAAATTTTATCAAACAGGATGAGAGCAGAAATTATTTTCACATTTCATATAAAAACAAGGAGAAAGTTTATACAGATTATAGCTAGTTAAAAAAAAATGTACTGTATGGAATCATATTTAGATTTTGGGGGTTAACAGAGAACAAAATTAATCAATGGAGTTCTAATAAATTCCTCAAAACTGGAACTTGTTTCAGTAAAATTTTCTTAACTAAAATCAATGTTGTTTCAGAAAATAANCTCCTATATATGTTCTTATTTAGCCGTTAAATTGCACTGCTAAATAAGTTTTAGTTAATAATTAGCTCAAAATGCAATTATTTATATGTATGTATGGCCATGATAAACTTTTAGAGAGAGAAAAAGATCTAATATGACCCTAGCTAGTGTCTCGTGATCTCCTTCTGTCTTTTACTTTATTTTATTTTTACTTAATTAATTAAGAACAGGATGAATATATGCAACTGAACAAAGCAGATAAGAAAAGAAAAAGCTATATATATAAGTTTGTAAAAAGAAGTAGAATTAGTATGTATTTTTGGAAGGTTCCCTCATGCAGGGAAATTAAAGATGCATGATCAGTTTCATGTGCTGGTTTAAGGAGTACCACTACCACTCCACACCTGCATCCTGAATCCTAACTCAGAAAAGCAGATCGATATATATATATAGAGAAAGAGACAAATTATTAAAGTAGTACGTACCATGATGCCAGCAGTTTCCAATTAAAGTTGCAGCATTTTTGTGCGCATGCATGGGCCCGCCCACCAACCCAAGGTAGTAGTAGAATGAATCAAACTCTCTAGGATCAAGTTACAATAATTGGTACTTCTAATGGATCGATCGCCTATAAATACTAGCTAGNCTCCTCCATTCGACCACCGGTTATCGAATTTAATCAAGGAATTTCAAACAACAACAGTCGATCTCTTCTAGATCGTTAGAAATTTCTAGGTTCGAGTTAAGATTCATGGTGAGGACTAAAAACCCATCAATAGCTCCCAAAAGGTAAGAGTGGTTAAGTCACTAGAGGGTTTAAAATTTCTGTCAAAACTCTACCGTTGCCGGTTGAGTTTTAAATCAAAATTCGACCACTGGTGGTTGAGCTTTGAAGAAAAACTCAACCACTGGTGGTTAAGTTTATATCTAAAACCCAACAAGTGGTCATCGAGTTTCTAAAAACTCTCAACCAGTGGTGGTCGAATTGTTTCGAAAAACTCCATCTTCCTCGTACGAATTAGGTACGAAAACTGGAAATTTTGATCTCATTAAAAAATATTTGAAACAAAAAAAAAGCATACGAATCAGATGTATTACCTCATTACTATTTGATTGAGAGATTTTCATTAGAATTGAGGATCCCAAACCCTCCGAAAAAGAACATTTAGGTTTTTGGGAATCCATTAATAGTGAACTTTGCTTCAATTCATCTTCTTCCATTAATGGCGTTCCTTCTTGAAATTCTTCATCCTTCATAAAGTATCCCGCCAATAATGACTTCGATCCTTGGTGGTCGAATAAAAGTTTTAGAGAGAAAAAGTAGTTGGAGAGAAAGAGTAGTTTAATGGAGAATTAGAAAACGTGTTGGAGAGAGAAAGGGGGTTAGAGGTGGTAGTTTAATTTACACCTACACCACCCCCTTAGTAAAAATTAGGAAAATATTAGAAGGGTGATTTTGGGTTAAAAACCCATTTAACTTGTCCACCCCCCTAACATTTTTGAGAACCCTTTTAACAGCACCCAAAAAATATTATAGGGGAGGTAGGAGTGAGGGATTTGTTGGAATTCATGTTTTCCAGGAAATATGTTTCAAGCCAAACAGAGAAGAAAAGTAGAATTCTAGTGAATCCCTCCTCTAAAATCCTCCATCCAAATAAACTAGTGAATAGGGGTGTCAACGGGTCGGTTCCGGATCGGAACCTAAAGGTTCCAGATCCGGTCCCGTTAATATGAACCGGTTCCGGATCCATTCGGTTCCGGTTCCGGAACCTCAATTGGTGGTTCCGGATCCGGTACCGCTAGGATCCGCGGGTACCCGATACCCGTTTTAAGTTTTTTTTATTTTTTTATTTTTTTGACACAAAACCTATTTGTATTTTGTATTTTCGTATTCTATTCAATTATAAAATTTATTTTATTATAAATTTTGTTAAATAATAGTCATTGGTTTCTTTTTTTTAATTAAAAAAAGTTAAAAAAATTAAAAAATTATTATATAATAGTAAATTAAATTATAAAATTATAGAATTTATACGGAACCGGGTACCCGCGGGTACCCATTTGGTGGATCCGAAATGGATCCAAAAAATTTCGGATCTAAAACGGGTAGATCCGAAATTTATCGGATCCACAAAGTGAGGTCCCGGAACCGCAAAAAATGGTTCCGGTACCGGTTCGGTTCCGGGTTTTTGGGTACCAATTGACACCCCTACTAGTGAATATATATATATATTTTGAGATCTGGGGAATCCAAGCCTCTTAGAATACCCAACTAGTCTTTGAGGTGTGAGCAAACCTCCCCATCTACACGGTAAAGTCTTATTGTGAAACGGGTAAAGTCTTATTATGGGAGTGGCCATCATCGAACCCTCGACTTCCATTTTGTGAGGTGAGGGTCTTATCATTTGACCATCTTCCAGATGGTAAACACTCGAGTGAATTAATCGACTCGTTGCTAACAAAATTTAAGTGTTGCAGTGTCCATTAATTAGTGTTTGGGTTTTAATAAGTGTTGGGCCTAGATAATAAATAAGTCTAGTCCACTTAGTTGTTGTATCTAAAAATTATCTAGAGAATTCCATATCTAGAAAAATGTTGTGTAGTTAAGGATCTAGAACTTCCTTGTGGAGGCTATAAATAGATGTGGTCTCAAGTCATTTTATAAATAACACAAGTTGAGAATTAAGTGAGTTAGAAACATTCTCTATAAATTCTTTCTTCCACCTTGTTCATTTCCAAATAGTTTTCTCAAAAACTTTAGTTAGAAAACCCTCGACTAAACGATAAATGTTGGATTCTTCTTCTTTTTCTTTTTTTTTCCTAATATTTTCTATGATATTTAAGGACTAATATATATTATCAATTGACTAAATACTCGATCTTAATTTTTGTCGATTAAGTTTGCCCCATTTTTCTTTTGAACCAAATCAGACTTTTCATTATCTTTTTTTATGAAGACAAATATAGAAGAACTTGGTTTTTCTCTTCTACATTTTTGTTGAACAAAATTGCAGACAAGAGAGAGCCGGCATTGATTAATTGCTTCGACATTCAAGGAAAAGCATAAGAAAAGTGGTGTTTTAATGAGTCCTTGGAAACATGAATTCTAGAAAACATGAATCCCTTTGTTTGTTTGGCAACCATAAAAGAATCATTGAAAACATACATCCTTAGAAACTTGAATTCCTTGGTATATTTGGTTTCCCTTTTAAATCCAAAGAAAGACCACTTTCCATAAATCAAAAAATGAATTTTTTTAACTAATCGACTATATTTTTTGATATGATCCGTCCACTTTTTTGCGAAGACGATCTTCTCATTATTTTTATTTAAAAATATAAAAATTACCCTTTATTTAATATATTTTAAGAATACCAGTAGTAACCTTCAATTCAGAAGGTACATAAAAATAAACGTGTTTTAATCTTGAGAAACAAACAAAAAAAAAAAAACCAAAATAAAGATGACCATATTCATTCATTCATTCATATCAGAATCAGATGAGTTGAATTACATTAACCTCATATGAGAATTTTCTGAAAGCAAAATTGAAATTTAAAAAATTCATATATCAGGGCAACATCAAGCAGTGACTCTAGGTACAACCTAACAGATCAAAGGCTGCTTCATTTCAATAGACAGTCAGAGGCACTCGGACAAATCCACTCCAATATCAGAAGTAACCAGTTGAAGCTTTGAAGCAATAGAGCAAGCCAGAGCTGAACAATAGCCAATGAGCAAATCCCATAGCCTTACTAAGACAGACCCTTCTTCCAGACCCAAAGGCTGCCAATCTCAAATTAGAGCCCATAATGCTAACATCTTCATCCATAAATCTTTCTGGTCTGAATTCATTTGGTTATTTGTCTTCTGACCAGATCTTCTCATCAAGGGTTACAACACTAATTGAATGTGCTTTTGTTTGAATTTCTGGGTGTAGAACCATTCTTGTAAGAATTCACTCTAGTAGAAATGTTGTTGTATCCATCCCTCAAAAGTTCATTTCCTAATTTCAAATATAGGCAACAATTTCCCCATGTACACGGTAAAGTCTTATTGTGAAACGGGTAAAGTCTTATTATGGGAGTGGCCATCATCGAACCCTTGACTTCCATTTTGTGAGGTGAGGGTCTTATTATTTGACCATCTTCCAGATGGTAAACACTCGAGTGAATTAATCGACTGGTTGCTAACAAAATTTTATACCAATTTAATGCAACAAAAGTTTGCGTAAGCAATTAACGAAAATATTATTCATGATAAACTGATCGAACACAAAGGAGGCTGGCAGCCTTATGTTATATGCTTTAGAGCCTTGCAAACCAAGAAAAAAATAAAATCTAATAAAAATACCTAAAACAGTCAGTTAATCGATCTACTTAGCAACAAAATAAAAAGATAAAAGAGCTCTCAATCTCCTAGTATATCTAAACTGGCTGCCACGTACAATTGATTATATATGCTCATGGATGGATGTTAACGTAGTAGAAAAGTACATAGGGCAACAAAGATATCAAACAGATCAGACAACTCCTGATTTTCTTTTGTCAATGGAGATGCTCCTGCAGGTGGTGATTTAAAGGAATTCTCACACTCAGTGCTATAATTTTCAGCACTTAGTGCTATTTTCTTGGCTCCGTTGTAATCTTTGTTCGAAAACTGAACGATAAGTTTGCCATTAGCACTCATAGCGGATTCGTAACGTCCTTGACAATACGAGAGATGTCCTTTCTGAGCAGGTGTAGCTTTCGGAAGCAGAGTAACACGGATTTTGCTTCCAGTGCCTGCGGCATTAACCGATATCTCATTTGTTATATAAACCCCAAGATCAAAAAGATCTTGGTCTGGGACGGAATTTAGTTGTTGGATGCAGAAATTCCGATTTTTGGTTAGAGAGCAGACTTGATCTTTTGTTGCTGCTTTCTTGATATCCCATGCACTTGCAAAATCATTTTTGCCCATCATCATCACAAATAAGACAATCACCAAAACAACACAAAAAACTGATGAGGACAAGGAGGCCATATTTCTCTCTATCTATCTATTACCAATACCAATACTATAGGTGTGTTTTGCGTTGTACGTATTGTATTGTATGGTACTGTATTTATAGAGTAAAACGTGTATATATAAAAAGTAAGTAATTTTGAATTTTAAAATTAATATTCATAAACATTAACAAATAAATTTAGATCTTAATTATGTATATATATAGAGAAAGAAAATCTCGGAAATTAAAACTTAATTAATTATATACGTACAAATTTGCTATTGCATTCCTTGACTAAACATGGTAACATTTTGGATTCTCAATTTACTAAAACTTCTTAATTAAAATCCTCAATATATACATGCACCTAAACTTTCAGTAACGTTTGGTAATTGAAGTTTGGATATTCATACTAGTCTACATACCCCTGGCGCAAAGCACTAAAACTTTTTAATCAAAATTATTTAATTTTAATATTTTTATTATTCGTTATTTATTTAAGAATCCGTTTCCCCTAACTTACAAAATTCACTTTAATCCCATACGTTTGGGTAACAACGTTAGATTTGGTGTTCAAGATGAAAACGTGGGTTAATGTAACATTTTCCTCTTAGGTTTGGGTTAAAAAAAAAAAACTCACATTATAAACACATGATCCATTAATCTATGAAAAAAATAGAAATTTCTACCAAATTGTCCCTAAAGTTTAAAGAAAAAACGACCAAATAGTCATTTTTTCTAAGTATTACTATAGTTTGATCCCAGCTATCTTTTTTTTATCTAAAATATCTTTTGGTGACTTCTTTTTTACTGTTTAGTCCTTTTTTTCATAAATAACAACCTTTTAATCTTTTGTTGAAATTCGTATGCGTGTTTCACTTGTATATATTACTAATTTTACCCTTCTTTCTTAATTTTTAAAGGTGGACAACGGTAGAGAGAAAAAGTTTGTTATTTTTTGCTTTAAATTTTTAAAAGGCTATATTTCTAAACCATAAATCAGATTTTGATAAATTTTATATTTTTGGAAAGCTTTCGACAAGATCTTCAGAACTAGACCAGACAATAATACTTTTTCTTAAATTTTTTTTTGAAATACATGCAAATCCGAATTTGCATACTTTAAAGTATTTCAAGAGCTATTGCATATATACATGTAATTCTATGCAAATTATATTTTACATGCATATACATTTAAATGTCTTCATAGTGTGTTTGCAGGCATATAAACGTTTGCAAAAACTATTTTCGATACGTTTTAGCGGATGCAAATTATGGTTTGCACCTATTTAAATGTCTTCATAGTGTGTTTGCAAGCATATAAACGTTTACAAAAACTATTTTGTATACATTTTAGTAGATGCAAATTGTGTGACTGTAAAACAAAATACAGATCGAAAGCTATTCATTTTGTTTTAAACTTGTATAAGAACATTCAAAATTCTTCCATTCTTTTGTTTAAAGTAATACAAAATATTTTTAACAACATTTTGCATAATTATTTTGTAAAATAAATTTTGCATTCTTTGTAATATAATTTCTTTTTTAGAGAAAAAAATATTGTTGACTGGTCTCATTTTAAAGATCTTAATGTAAGATTTCCAAAAATATAATTTTAATGAAAAACTGATTTGTATTTTAAAAGTTATGTCATTTTCTGTTTTAAAAACAAAATAAAAAAGTTACTTGGCGCTTACTGCTTGTGTATTTATTGTTGGGGTATTTTTGTCCAGCAAAATGTACATGTGTGATTTTTTACCTTTTTGGACTAAACTGTCATAATACTTTTAGCTGGGACTGAACCATCATATTACCCCTCAAATAGGATTAAATCGTTGTTCCTCCATGTTCAAATAATTTTTTTTTATAAAAGTGAAATTTCCACCCAAATTGATCCATAAAATTTAAATAATTCTTTGTTATAAAAAGTGTCATGTTCACTGATCGGGACACAAGACTAGTTACAATATAATTTTGGATATGTGATTGACACATTGATTTTTTCGTGGGTGATCCCCTCATCCTCCTCACAAAATATATATATGTATTTTTCTGACCCAAGGTTTAAAAGAAAAACAAGGGGTCAATATTAGTTAAAAACCCTAAGGGGTGAGAATAATTAGTGTTTAGTATTTGATATTTTAAAATACACAAAAAATCTTGTAATTGTTTCAAAAATAATTGTTAGTCATTTAAACTTTTTAAAATACTGATTTAGTCCACTTTTAATAACCTTGAACCATTTTCTAAAAAATCAGTTTCCTTTATTACCCTTTTAAAACTATTCATTTTAAAACAAAGAGAAATGCTAAACCTATTGCAATTTTTACAGCAAGTGCATCCTACGGTTACGAATTTATTCTTAACCCTCGTGATTTGCGCCCATTCTAAAATTTCTCAAAAATAAAATTTTTAGGATTTAAAGAAAAATACTAAACCTATCAAAGAAAAAATCAGGATTTTCATCCCGTTTACATAGGTATAGCTATTACCCCACGTGATATGAATCTCAGTCTCTATTTTAATATTTTCTGAATCTCGATGCCATATATCCGAACATTCCATCTACACCCGTACATCAAATACCAAAAATAATTTGGGTAGGTATAGCTGGAATTAAAATAGTTAGTTGTAATAACTAAAAATTCCTTAATTTTAGAAATTAAAGAAGTGGTATGAGATTTTAAAATTCAAGAATATGTTATACGGTTACATATCAAAGACATCATTGTCAATTAGAATTGTAATATTTGACTAACTCTTTTTTAGAACTAAACAATGGCGGAGCCAGGATTTTAACATAGTGGGGGTCAAAATAGAAAATGAAAATTCTATTTCTATGCTACTTTTTTCTGTGGCAACCACATATATTTACACCTCTTTTACACCGGCATGTGGGAGCACGTGGAGATAATTCAAGAATTTTTATTTTTATTCTTGTGACGAAGATCCGCTTACCCTTTAGATCATCTTTTCATAATTCATATCGCTCTAAAATTTTTAATCCCATCTAAAATTGATCTAAATTTAAATCTAAATCATACAATTAATTTCCAACCAACTTTTATTAAAAGTTTTAGAATGATGTGTTTTTTTAGGATGATCTAAATGGTGACAAAAAATTAGTCATTGGATCATCCAATCCAAATTTTAATTTGAGTTATTTGTTTTTCTAATAATTTTTAAATAACTTTTAGTTGGATTAAAAGTTTTAGAATGATATAATTTTTTATTAGAAAGATTTACATGGTGAGGAGATTATCCTCACAAAAAATCAACCCTACGATAATCTCCGTCGAGGTCCAAGATTCAATATACGACGAAAGTAAACACTACATATAATTTTTTATTAAAAAAAAAGAGGGTTTTAGTCAAATTTTACAGCCCTACCTTAGGCTAGATCAATTCCCCTAATTAAAAAGTTTTTTTTCTATTAAAAGATATAGAATAACTATTTTTTTAATTAGAATATAAATAACTATTTATAAACTATTTTTTTTACCAAATTTTGAGTGGGGGCCACTGCCCCCACTAGGCACATGGTGGCTCCGCCACTGGAACTAAATACATATTTTGAAAATAATAATACTAAAAATAAATTAATTTACATATAATGGTCTAAACTCTAATTTTCTATTGATTTTTTCGTGCAGTGATCTCCTCATNCATGTTCACTGATCGGGACACAAGACTAGTTACAATATAATTTTGGATATGTGATTGACACATTGATTTTTTCGTGGGTGATCCCCTCATCCTCCTCACAAAATATATATATGTATTTTTCTGACCCAAGGTTTAAAAGAAAAACAAGGGGTCAATATTAGGACCTCTAACATGGATGGAGGGATTACTCTTTTTTGGACCTTTAAGCTCAAATCCCATTTATTAAGGATCTCTTTCGATAATCCTACATTTATATCCCACAAAAAAATGCATTCCACAAACTTCATCTTCACCAACAACACCTCTACCACCATGCCACAGTCGGTACTACAGCCTCCACTACCTCTAAAAAGAGATAAAAGAGGGAGATTTTCAATAACAGTAGAGATATATTTAGCAATTATTGATTCCACCTTTCTACCATTTGGATCTAGGTAGCACAGCCACGAACATGAACACAGACATAGCGGCACACCAAATCTTGAAAAAATAGGACATGGGCACGGGCACGACAAATAATAGAATTATATATTTTTATTTCTTAATAATTAATATATGACATAATAAAAAGAAATTTTGTTATTGAGTTTGTGTATTAATACTGATGCGAAGTTGCTACAACGTAAGAAATTACAAAGCAAAATTTAACTACGTGGCGTGTCATAATGTGTCCATAGCGTGTTCACAACGTGTCCATTGTGTGTCTAAGTCACATGTCATGTGGGACAAGTATGTGACATGTCAGACGGTTTGAATTAGTAAAATTCTAATCAATGTTTTAAAATCTAGACCGACCGATCGATTGAACTAGTAAATTGGTGAACTGGCGATAAATTCAGGTTGGGCTAACATCCACCTAGAATTATTTTTTTTAAACTATTTTCTGTTATGAAAACCTGTTAACCCGCTGGTCAAACTAGTAAACCAGGCAACCCAATCCACTTCATTAGTTAGAAAAAGAGTGAAGGTTTCCGAGATAAATAAACCGTTGAAAATTTAGTTTCCTTAAATCCTAAATAGGTTTATACCAAAGTAAGAAAAAAAAACCCTAAAATAAAAAAAATAGAAGTAGGTTTAATTCAAACAAGCTTGATGCATGTGTGTTGCACGTATTTATTTTGGGTTTGTTCTGTGAAGTTTTGAAAAATCAATCAAAGTTTTATAAACTTCCTTTCTCTTGTATTTAAAGGAATTTATATTTTAGGTGGGTTTTAAAAACTTCATTTCTCTTATATTTAAGGGAATTTCTATTATAGATGGGTTTCCTTTTCATATTTAGTTAGGATTCCCTTTTTCTTCTAGGATTGGGATACATATTGGAGGCTATAAATATAGGAGTAGGGCATTAGCCTAAAGCATTCAGAAAAATAACATTGAGAGTGTGAGATCTCTTGAAAGGTTTGTGAGTCTGAGGATAGAGCGAAGAGTGTGAGAGCAATATTGTAGAGAGAAGTAATATATTGTAGAGAGAGAAGTTTGAGAAGCAAGCTAGAGAGAAGCTTGTGAGAGTAGTTGAGTGTGTGGCTTGCTTTGTAATCCCTTTGATCTTAGTGAAAGAAGTTGTTCTTTGCCGTGGACGTAGCCAAAGAGTGGTGAACCACGTAAATCTTTTGTTGTGTGTTTCTATTTCTATTCTCTATTATTTCCGTGTTAGTATTTGCTTGTCATTGTTTGTGGTAAATTCTAAGCATACAGCAGGCGAAAATCCTAACATGTTCTTTAATTACATTTGTTGTTTATTAATAGGAAAATGATTTTAGAACCGGCCCAAAAATCTGTCTAATTAGACAGATTGAGGTGGCTATTCGCATCCACCATCCTTTGTGTATGTGTGGGTCCCACAAATGCCAATCTGTCATTGCTGGGTCGGTCCCAATAGCAGAACTGTTATTAATATGTCATGTTGCTTATTAATGTTATAGTGGAGTTATTTAATAATGCTAGAGTTTTATTTAAAATTAATTATGCTCTCCATTTGATAAATAATTTACAATTATATATATGCAATAAAGATAAAAACACACTTATAAAGGTATTTTAGGAAGTTTTGGCAAAATAGGTTTTACTCAAGTGTTTGCATTATATAGTAGTACTGTAGTATAGATATAGATAGATAATATTACTTTTTTTTTTGGGGAAAAGGCCAGCGGGGTTAAGGGGACCCCAACCAAAGAAAAGGAAAAATTACATTCTGTGATAAACAAAATTACTTTGGTCTTCAAAGAGAATCTTCTTTAAATCATCTGAGAAGGAGCTCGGAAGAATCACTAGGAAATCACACGAAGGACGCATTCGTGCCAGAGAATCTGCTGCTCGGTTAGTCTGCCTATAGATATGGCTGATACTGAAGTTTTCTAACCCACTGACAAGCCGGGAAATGCGATTNACACCCATCTAGGTGAGTTCAAACGAATTCTTTGTGATTTATTTAATGTTGGCATTAAGTTAGAGGATGAGGATAAAGCAGTTCTTTTGCTTGCGTCATTACGCCGTACTCATAAGCACTTGATTAAGACTCTACTTTACGGTAGAGACACTATCACTTTAGAACAAGCAAAGAGTGCTATATTCTCCGATGAAAAGTCTGAAGAAGCGGAAGAGAAACATGATAAGCCACTAGGTCTGTTTGTTCAAGGAGGGAAGAAGAGTGGAAGTGGTACATGGAAAGGTAGAGCTTCGAAAGAGAGAAAACTAATAATGGAGTTGGAATGTTTCTACTGTGGAGTAAAATGACATATGATACGAGATTGTCCTGAAAAGAAAAAGAAAGATAAGGAGAAGGCAACGACTGCTGTAGCTATTGGAAAGTCAAATGATGAGGATTGTGGAGATGTCCTATCAATTATCGATAAAGAAACAAAAACAAAAGAATGGATTCTTGATTTTGTTTGTTCCTATGTGGCATGGTGGGTCCCACTGCCACATAAGTTGGAAACCCCCTCATAACACTTTTAGGAGGAGAAAAGTGGTGGGTCCCACCCTGCCACATAAGGATCTGGCATTTGGTCGGTCATTTGGTCGGGCCAAAAAGCTTTATTGATCATATATGTCCTCATAGAGAGTAGTTTACCTCCTACACACCTATAGTTGGTAAAGTTTTTATGGGTGACAATGCAATGTGTGATGTGGTAGGAATTGGAACAATCAAAATTAGGACCACAAATGGTTTGTTGAGGATATTGACTGGTGTGCGTCATGTTCCTCGTGTGAAAAGGAATGTAATATCCTTAGGTGCGCTGGATTCGAAGGGTTGTCAGGTTGATGTGAATTATGGGCTCATGAAAGTTAAAACGAATTCTTGTATCATGTTCATGGCAAAGAAGGATGATAATTTGTATATCCTTTTAGGGAATACAAATTTTGGTGGAGCATATGGAGCAGTTGGTAGAGCTGTTGGAGCTAGTAGAGTTGATGGAGCAGGTGGAGCAATTGCAAGAGTTGCAAAGGAGTGGAAGCCAGTAATGAAGTCTACCAAAGTGGTGGAAAAGGAGATGTTGAAGAGAGAAGATGTGGCTCAAACATATGTTGTGTTTGAGATATGCAAGCTTTAAGATGATGATGATGTGATAGTTGATGATGATGTTCATGTGATTCCCAAGATGGAGAGCAACTTAGGAGTTACTCAATGTGGATGATTGATGGTGAAGTGTAAAGACAACAATAAAATGAAGATAAAGGGATCAAAGAAGATTGAAGATGAAGCTGCAAGTATTTTGCCAAAAGGTGATGATAATGAGCGTGAAGAGAAGAATAGGTACGTGAAGTAGAGTTTTTCCAAAAGGTGGAGATTTGTGAAGTTTTAGAAAATCAATCAAAGTTTTAGAAATTTCCTTTCTCTTGTATTTAAAGGAATTTCTATTTTAGGCGGGTTTTAGAAAATTTATTTCTCTTATATTTGAGGGAACTTCTATTTTAGGTGGGTTTCCTTTTCATATTTAGTTAGGATTCCTTTTTCCTTCTAGGATTGGGATACCTATTGGAGGCTATAAATATAGGAGCAGGGCATTAGCCTAAAGCATTCAGAAAAACAACATTGAGAGTGTGAGATCTCTTGAAAGGGTTGTGAGTCTAAGGATAGAGAGAAGAGTGTGAGAGCAATATTGTAGAGAGAAGCAATATTGTAGAGAGAGAGTTTGAGAAGCAAGCTAGAGAGAAGCTTGTGAGAGTAGTTGAGTGTGTGGCTTGCTTTGTAATCCCTTTGATCTTAGTGAAAGAAGTTGTTCTTTGCCGTGGACGTAGCCAAAGAGTGGTGAACCACGTAAATCGTTTGTGGTGTGTTTCTATTNTGAGAGAAGGAGCACCCAAAAAATAAATGGTCTTCATTCTCTTCAGCAGAATCACAAAGAACACAAGTTGCATCATTAGTAATTCCCCAAGACTGAAGTTTTACTTTTGTCTTCATCGAATGGTGGAAAGCAATCCATGTTAGAAAAGAATGCCTGGGGATGCACCTCTTGAACCAGACTAAGCTTTTCCACCAAGGGATGGGGCTGATTGGTCTTAAGGCTTCATAAGTATCCTTGAGCGTATACTCTCCCTGAGCACTAGCCCTCCAAACAATTTCATCATCAGCACACATGTCAATCTCTACCTCATTAAGTCTTGGCAAAATGTTTCGAAGGTGGTGCTGTAGATGTGTCGGAACCTCCCAATTACCATCATTAATACAAGCATTAACAGTAGCATTCAAATGAAGAATAGAATCTAGTTGAAGGGCTTGGGGAAACTGGTTTATAAGCAGACCCAACGGATGCCAGTTATCTTTCCAGAATTTGGTAGAGCTCCCATCACCTATAAGATGAAAAATAAGATTGCTGGCCACCTCTCTGTTTTCTAAGATCCGTCTCCAGCACCAAGAGGCATCTTGTGGAACCTTCATAAACCAGAAGTCCTTGGTACGAATTAAGTTCCTCCTAACCCAGGCGACCCATAAAGTATCCTTCTCAATGACAAGATCCCAAACATGTCTAAGATTAGCTGCAGTATTCATACACTTAATATCCCAAACATGTCTAAGATTGGTACAAAATAAAGTCATCATCATCACCAAATTCAAGAATGCGTGCAATCTTCTTCTTTTCTAACACAAACAAACATAGATTAAAGTAGCAGTGAACAAGTTATCAGCATGTTAATATGTTTGCTACCTAATTGATTTTACTATGTTAAAAATGTGTACCACGTATTATGTAAAATGTAGCCTATACATACTCAGGTCAATAAGGTTGACCCATTGGTTGAATCAGTTTTACCAAACCTAGAACATCTAATATCATAGGCATAGCTAGATTGTCTGATATACAGTTGTATCGATCGGGATTCGCAAGCGTCATTCCTATTGATTGTTGTGATCTGTTGGGCCCATTGTATTGAATCAAATTAAAACCAAATTAGTAGTCAAATTAATACGAATTACACTCCGGCCTCCAAAGCGCCTATAAAATACTAACTAGCTAGGTGATCGATGATATCATACATTCGTACATATTTATTGATATTATTGAGATCCTAAGAGTGAGCAGTTCATATAGAAGCTACCCCTGTGTTTGGCTTAGCTTCATTTTTTTCAAATAATAAGATTGAAGTTCTCATCATCTGGAGATAAAGATCCAGATAAGAATTGACTCAGCATAACAGTATAACTAATTCTCCAACTATATTATTGGTCATATGTTTGATTATAGCTTTTGAGGATTGGTAATTGTTCTTGTGTGTTCGTGTAGTTGCATATCACTCAATAAGATTTTTACGAAATTTTTGTAATTTAATATGACTACACCTTAAGCTGATTTGTAGTCTTACCCGTGTGTTTGTATATTTACATGTCATTCAATAAGGTTTTAAGAAAATTTCTATATTATTAAATGCGGCTGCACATTGAGCCGGTGCCTAGTTGTTCCCCTGTGTCCATGTGTTGCTTTTTCATTGCACTTTCTTTTGACTCAAACGTGCATAAAGTGCAAACTTAACATTAAGAACATGTAGTGCAGAGGGGCTAGCTTCTATGCTTAAGATATAATACGCATCTAGATATATATGTATCGTAAGATATTTTAAACCATAGGTTTAGATATACATGTATGTTCACTTGATCATTTCATGGTTTAAAACCGTTCACATTTTTACTGTGACCAAGGTGGCGTACATCTTCCAGAGGTTTGACCACTCCAGATCTAAACGATCTCTGGTATTGGCAGAGACAAGAAGATATGGAGTACACATTTACAGTGGTCGACGGCAACTTATTAATGGATTGATCTCGCAGGCGAGATGGCAGCAGCCATAGCGGCGGCTTTGATTGTCTTCCACGGTGAGATACTCCCAGAAACTAGATTAAAGGCGCAACCTTGCTGTTTAACTTTGTCATGGACTTTAGAAGGCGCAAGTTATATAGTCAAGGGAACATGCACGTGTCGCATGGTTCTACAATTCAATGGGGTATTATGATGAATACATATAGGGAGCAACCTGGCTGTATACGTTACGGGCGGGGATTCTACATATTTGTCCTTAGAGACGAGCCCGAACTTACCGGAATATTCCAATGCGTTCTCCCAAGCAACAAATTTAAGAGTGTTGATGGGATAACAAGCTGCCAGCTGCTTATCGAGTTATTGCTGACAATAATAAGGATGATTTTAATAGCCCGAGATATCCTTAAAAGGAAATGCTAAGAAGATATATATCATGACATCACCGAGCGAAATATGTGTTCGTACCTTAGAAGGTTTGTTGGAAATACAATTGTAAAATACCTGTAATCGCAAAACCAGATTTTACTGAAAACAAGAGGAACTTGCTGGGATGAGTCGCGGCCTAGGTCACTCTCTTTAAGACGATTCGCGGCTCTGCCCAAATGTGCAAGCAGTTTCTCAGTCACGTCGTCCCCAGGATAAAACAGCTCAGAAAACCTTCTGTCTCAATTTTCCTTGCACGGTGGGAAATCGGAATACTAATACACTTCAATTCTTCCTCGGAAACAATTTCAAAAATTCTAGAGTTTTTATCAGGGAGGAAGACTTGTCAAGTTTTTTCTTTTTGTTTCAGTATAAGTGTTGTCTATTTATAGATCAACACCCAACTGTCAAAAAATGGCCATAAACACTGTAGCACAATAGCTATAAAACGGTCAGAAACACTATAGCACAACAGCAATAAAACGGCCATATAACAGCTATATTTTTATTTTTCGAAAATAAAAATTATAATAAAAACTAAATAAAAAATCTGTTTCAAATCAGAGCCCCAAAGGCCCGGCCCGGTCTTTGATTAATATATATATCTAGTATAATGGGTGGGGGAGGGTTTGAACCCTTGACCTCAAGGAGGGAACCCAAAATCTTAACCACTACTCCAATGTTATTTTGATGAACTATTTGTACGAAACAATATTGTTAAATATATATCCAACAAGGTTCAAGGTGTTCAATTTTACTCGAGGTGAGGTTTATTGTAAATCATTCTTTGTTTATAGTAGTAGGAAGCATGTCTATTACATTGTTGGTGGAAGTTGAATTTCACTAATAGTATGTTTGGACAAGGGATTTTAGGGAGGGATTTTGTGGTGACCAGGAATTTTGAGGAAAAATATGACATGATTTTTTCACCAAATTCCTGGTCCCCACAAAATCCCTCTCCCAAATCCCTTGTCCAAACAGACTATAAAAGAATAATAATTAATAATTGGTTATTATGGTGTTGATGCAGGGGATGATAGAGCTAAATCATGGTGCCTGTGCCCTCTACAATTTATAGCAAGTCCAGCTTTCATATCTTTATTTTCTCTTCGTTGACTATCTGAATGTAATTATAGTTGCTGGATGGTTCTATGGGGATTCCTTCCTGAAACTCTACGCCACTTCGCCACCTCACAGGTTTTTTCTCTTCCATTTGTACTCATGGATGTGGACGTAGTAGAAGAGTACAAATCGCAACAAAGATAACAAATAGATCAGACAACTCGTGATTTTCCTTTGTCAATAGAGATGCTTCCACAGGTGGTGATTTAAGGGTCCTGTTAACGTGTGCCCTTAGGGCACACGATAATGTTATTTTTGAAGGAGCTTTTTTGGTAGTTAGAAGTCTTCAAATCATCTGAATTTTTGTAGACATAATATTATCATTATTTATAAGATGTCGACAAAAAATCAGCTTAATCAGAAATATCTAACCCTCTAAACAAATCACTTTAAATGTCAGCCGTTCATTCATACTATTAAAGTTTAAATTAAGTGTTCGTGGTGCTAGAGGGTGTTAGAAGTCTCCGATTGAGCTGATTTTTTTAGATATGATCCAAATAGTATAAATAACATACATATCCAAAAATCAATCTATTTGGACAACCTTAAGAAACTAAACAAAATACTAATCCATAAAGTTTATCATGTGCCCTTAGGGCACATCTTAACAAAATCCGTGATTTAAAGGCATTCCCACAATCGATCAGTTCCATAATTTTCAGAACTCAAAGCTTATTTTCTTCGCCCCTTTGTAATCATAAACTGCATATTTAATAATAACTCTGCCACTATCGACGAGAGAGGATTCGTAACGTCCTTGACAATACGTAAGGTGCCCTTTCTGAGCAATACTAGCCTTCAGAAACAACAGAATCAAACTACTCGCTGATATATGTCATGAGTGCGTAAGAATGTAACAGTAATAATACTACGAAAATTAAATTTTTTTCATCACCCCAAATATCTATATTACGTTATAAAGAGGCGTGGTGGATGAACAATATGGGCTCATTTGAGCCGTAATGTTTAATACAGTCCATGATTATTTTTTTTTTAAGAATGCATAACTTATCTAAAAAGTTTAGACGTTTTGGAAGCGTTATTTATCTAATTGTTGAAATATACGTACGTATGAATTGTACCTTATGAACAGTACAAAATAAATTATACCAGATGAATAGTGTTCTACAAACAGTACTTCACAAATTATAGTCTAGTAACAAAATTTGATGAATAGTGTTTAAGAACAGTATCGTATATATAAATAGTACTATATATATGAACAATACCGTATACATGAACAGTAACATATATACGTGAATAGTATCATATACATAACAATATGATATGTATGCTTGGTACTACATTGTACTATATGAATTAGATTTACAAGTAAAGTAAATCAAGTATTTTATGTCATGAGTGAATAGTATTGTATAAATGAATAGTGACGTATACATAATCAGTATACAGATTTTATACTCAAGCCGTCACTACAGTAAAATGTTTTACACGTGTTATAGTGTAGCCGTCGGTACAGTAGCCGTAATTTGTACGGTGTATAGTAGCGCAATATGTACAGTAGCCATAATATGTACAGTGTACAGTAGCCGCAATTTGTATAGTGTTCACTATTATAACAGTGATTCCCATCTCTATAGTGTCCGAACCTAAAAACTATATAAACCCCTCATTTCTTCTTCAATTTGATTCCATCCCTTCTCCCACCCTCTCACTCTCTCTCTCCCTCTAACATATTTTCCTATCTCTCCCATAATTTCTATATTACAAGGAGGTTATACCCATAAATACCATAAGCAACAATATATATTTATATATGTTGTATCAATAAGATGATAAAATTTGATGATCTACACCATTGAATTTGGAGATAGCGAATAAGGTATGTGGATATGTGGAACTTCCCTCTATTATAACTAAAACTTATTTTTATGTTTTGTTATAAAAATGCATAGAGATGAATTATTTTATATTATTTACAAATTAAATATGCATTTTGATAAATGTGATCACTATTTATTTTTAAGTGATGAAAATTGATTTAGATTGGTAATATATCTAAAAAGGATTATGTAAACATTAATCAAATGGGTAGGAAAAGGGAGACCCCCTTAGACCGTTGTTTCCGCCTGAGGAAGCGGTCGACCGTTGTTTCTGCCTGAGAAAGCGGTTGTTACCCAGTTTAATGCAAGATAAAATATTAAATGGTTGGAAAATAAATCATTTAATGGTAATTTATTTACAAGTTCATCAATTGATTATTCATGTGATTTTGATGAATCATGTTTTCAATCTATTATTTTTGGGTTGATATTTGCCTACTGAGTTTACTCACCCCTAAATCCCCCCACAGGTTACATTGAGGGTGAAAGATACTAGGATGTGCAGATTAAAAGCAAATGGCTTGATTTATTCAAGCTGATATAAATGTAGCTGATAAATTAAACTATTATTCTATCACTTGGGATAAGGGTTGCTTTGTAAAAATTCTTATTGTTTTAACATTCTTGTGAGCTCAGATGTTAAGTTTTTAAATTGTATAAGTGATGTATTAATATACATTTAATTTTCGTCATAAATAATTGAAGTAATTAGGTTTTATACGAAATTGTATAAATCCTATAATTTATACTGTCAGATTTATAAAACGATATTTTTGGACAGGTAGTTAGAATTGAGCCAAGTCTATTTCTGACAAAACTATAGATCTTAATTTTTCCTTTTCAAAAAGTTATTATACAATGTATTTCAAATTTCTAAGTAGAGATTAATTGCTCTTCAAAGTTACTGATTTTCGATTATTGTTAAAAATTTAATATTATTTTTTAAAATTTGTATACACATCCGTATCAATACTTCAGATGCATTTTTGGGCCCTTTATGATTAGAATTAGCTTCAGATTATTTATTGGTATAATTCTGAATTACGGTTTGATATTTATGAATAATTTACTCAACTATGTGCAATTGGTACCAAAAATTATTTTTAAATATTTGGTTTTCATCTTTCTTTGACTTGACTGACTTTGACGAGTAAAGGGGTGTTGACCTAAACAGTGATTTTACTTAAACCTTGACTAGTTGACTTGGACCTAACCTTAAGGTAACCAAAGTTTACTAAAGTAGACCATTATCTAAATGTTTTAAATTTATTGTCTTTCAAAAGTAAAGCAAATGAGTTTTATTTATTACTTAAACTTACATTTCTATTACATTAATCACGCCTTGGTTTTCGGACTCGGCGAATCGGGTCGGATTTAGAGCACCGAAAATCAGAGTGTGACATAACTTGTGCCAATTGGTTTAAACATATATATAAATTTGTCAAAAAAGAAGAAAAAATTACATCAATTCCTCTAAAGTTTAGACCAAATCCCTTCTTCAATCAACACTTATTTGGTTTCTCCTTAAATTATTGGGGCCTAATATCAACATAACAGTTTACTCGATGATCCCAACAATTTTTGGTTGCATAATAGAGATGACAATACAAAGTTAGTTTGTCAAATATGTAGAGCCAAACGACACAATCACAAAGTGGTTTGTCGGATTTATGTAACCGACATACCATTTTGTAAAATTTGTACTATCGGTTATGAAGAACTAACGTATAATTTTGTTGATTTAGTAAACAATTTTGTTGATTTATTCATGGCTGATACTATTCTCTTCTTCACTTCATCTAAAATTTTGCATAGATTCTTGGAAGACCAAAATTTGCCTTCATATTAGCCACACCCAATATAAATTCTTGAATCCGCCCTGCGTACACCCCTCTCTCTCTCTATCAAATAGGGATGAATTTTAATTTCATTCCAATTGTTTATTAGGCACTAGAAAGTAGAAAATCAAAAGCAACCGTTGAAAGTGCTTATTAAGGGAAAAGAAACTAGCTTCTCCAAGGAGAAAAAATTGGATCAAATTTCGGTAGTGTATGTTGACTTATCCACATTAACAAGGAGCAGCTGGTTAATTTATCGTCTTAATTTGTAGTTACTTTTTAATTACTATTATTATGTCAAAAAAAAATAGAAAAAAACTAGCCCCTATATCCCGTGCAAGGCACGGGGGCTTCTTTTAAAAAAAAAATTGAATTTTTTTATTAGATAATTAGAAAATTTAGCTGTTTTAGAATTTGAACTTATGTTTATAATGTAGGTTTTTTTAACTCACACTTAAAAGAGAGTTTTGTTAACCCTATAATAGATTGGGACATATGTTTATAATGTAGATTTTTTTAACCCACATCTAAGAGAGAGGGTTTTGTTAACCCAAGGCTTCTCCTATAGTATATTACTAGCCCCCATATCCCGTGCAAGGCACGGGGCTTCTTTATAAAAAAATTTTGAATTTTTTTTATTAGATAATTAGAAAATTTAGTTGTTTTAGATTCGGTCATATGTTTATAATGTAGGTTTTTTTTAACCCACACTTAAGAGATATGGTTTTGTTAACCCAATAATAGATAATAGATTGGATCATATGTTTATATTGTAGGTTTTATTCACCCACACTTAAGAGAGATGATTTTGTTAACCCAAAAATTTCTATTAATCCCTACCATTATCTCATAACGCAGTGAAGTAAAAACAAACCCAAAACCAACCTCCAATAAAATAAAACAAATACAGAAGAAAGCACATGGATAATGCATACCATGCCCAACATTTGTGCATTTGTCAATACAATAAGGTATAGTACAATATCCTTTCGCATAAAAAAAATACCAAAAATATCAAAAACTCTTGATCCTATCCCAAAATAACATTCCAATTATTTTTTACATTAATTAATTAGCTAATAAATCAGAAAGAAATAGCGTTTTATTATTATTATTATTATTATTATTATTATTATAAGAGAGCTAATAATTAATGAAGATGAAGGACATTAATTCAATTTGATCATAAATGGCGCATGAGAAGAACCGAAGTCGCAACAAGGATATCAACAAGTAAATTCCTTTACAATATGTGAGGTGCCCCTTTTGATGAGGGGTTGTACTAGAAGAACTCCCAAGCTAAGGATCAGATACTGTTATAAATAGATGTAGCATTATTGAAGGAGGAGGTTATTTCACCCCCTCTTACAGGCGGGGCAAACATGAGATGCATCCAAAAGCTAATTTTTTTTAGAAGATGTTCTCCTCACTATATATATCATCATCTTCAAAAATCAGCTTATTCTAAAACTTCTAACTCCCTTAAATTAGTCCTTAAAAATTATTAAACCCCTCAAATAGTTATCAAATAATTTTCAATTTTCAAATAATTTTAGAACCAACTGATTTTTGAATATGATGATATCAAAGATATTGTGCTCTCCTTTCCAGTTTCGCTAATTTTACAGCTTAACTATGCAACTGCCTCACTATTCTTTTCAATAAATTCATTTTGTACAAGGCAACTGCAATTTGTTTTAAAATGCCAACCACATCTCCCTGTATTTTTGCACTTTTTTTATGCTTCTTAATAATTTCTTACTTTTTTATCCTCAAAAAAAAATGCCAATCCAACACTAGCTCACTTAAGATTCTCATAACACAACACAAGTCTTTCTATTGTTATTTTCTACAGAAAATGAAAGTAGGACAAAAAAAAAAAAGGCTTATTAAGCCAAAAAGAAAATAGCTTCTCCAAGGAGAAAAAATTGGATCAAATTTCGGTACTGTATGATGACTCGTATCCATTATTAGCAAGATGGCTGGTTTATCGCCTTTGTAGTTACTTTTAACTATTATGTCAAAAAAATAGAAAAAATGACTAACCAAATTCTTCTATTAATCCCTAACCATTATCTGATAACACAGTAAAGTAAAAAACAAAACAAAAATTAACCCCCCAATTAAAAAAAAAAAAACAAAAGACAAATACAGAAGGCACATGGATAGTGCAAGTGAAAGAAACTCAGAAAACTAAAAACCATAGACAACAGCCAAAAAAAGGATCCTGAAGATCAAAAACTAAATCAAAGAGAAGAAAAGAGGGATATTTCAGCCATTATATATCAATCTCTCCTCACTAACTTTCATTCTTCGCATCTATAAACAACTTCTTGTGTTCGTAATCAGACAAGTCTTCTGCAAGATGAACATAGATAGCTACGATTAGAATAGACAAATAGAAGAAACTGAGTTTAGATTCTTTTAAATTAAAACCTTTACTTGGAAAAAAAAAAATCTTTGATCATAAACCTATACATAGAACCTATAGCTTAGAGGAGTGGGGAAGTTTCTTAGACACCCTCAATACAAAGTCAGGGATCTTCACTTACAAGTACCAGGAAAAAAAAAAAAATGAACCTCAGGGTGTTGATTTACTTAGACAAGGCCACTAGGCATATTTGACTTTCCCAGTATCAATTTTGAGTAGTTGATTTTTTTTTAATAAGAGCTCATTCTCAAATACAATGGGATCACTTGCAAAATGATTCTTAATCTCTGTTATGTATTTCCCGAATAAAAACTTACCATCATTGTTAGCCAAAATGAGTAACAAAACTTTAACTTCCTATGCAATTTCCCTATAAAGGATAAGTTGCACAAAATTACCTCATACCTGAATGTGAAAACAATACAGACCAGAAGTGAGCTACTTGGATGATTACCTTCTAATTTAATCTCACATTTTGCCTTGTTTTAATCATTCGCTTGAGTGCTGCAAGCCAGAAGTTGCACTCGTCCCACTCGATCGTTGTCAGAAGCACCTGCGGTTCCAGAAAACGTCATAACGAATCCAAACCGGAAGAACCTTTTGGAATTACTAGGAGACATGGAGTTACCTCCTCTTGAAAAGGAGTGTACTTTTTTTAATGATGAGCAAAAAGGGAGTAAATTTTCAAGGTCCACACCTGGATTTGCAAGGCAGTACCAAAATCCCCATTGTCCAAAGCCTGGCAAAGCTGCACGAGCTTATCCGCAGCATTCTTAGATATGTCCCCACTGTTAAGTTTTGCAAATAAGGCTCCCAGTTTCCTTGAATTGTCTTCTATCTCCCGCTTTTTAGCTGGATTTGCACGTGGACCTCCAAGTGCTTCTGATGACTCCATAAAGAGTCGGGTCAATGTATTGATGACAGGTTTCTGATGAGCTGCCACATTTGATGCATAAAAATGGTAAATAATCAGAACAGGTAGGAACCTAGTTCCAGCAAGAATAAGTTTATTCTAGAATTTTTTTCAGGCATATTGCATTACTATTCACATATAACTACATATTAATACACATGCTAAAATAACATGGGGACATGAAGAAGATGCATCATAGATTGGTACATGACCAAAAAAGCTTATGCCTGTAATACATGCTAAATAGGAAGGACTACCAAAACAAGACATAGAACATAACCAACTTGAAGGCAGAAGCAGTTTGATTAACAAATTAAACAACTCAACTCCATGAATAAATAAAACCCACAACCTAAATATGCTTCACATGTCTCTCTTGCAACAGTACAAATTAGGATTGCAGTTGAAGCATCACTTCGAGTTTTAAATAGCCCACTAATAGTATGAAAAGATAATGTTAGTGTAGACAATTTGAAAGAAGAGGAGTTTAGCTCTTGATTGAAGTTCACTTCCTAGAATACACAACCATCCACACACAATCAAAAGGATAAAAACCAAAGGCTGAACATAAAAATAGGATTTATAACTTACCAGGAACTTTTGATGTATCAACTGTCTGTACCGTAGGTGGTGGAGCTGCAGGTGTGGGAGCTGCAACTACTTGTGTTGGCTGAGTAGGACTTGGTGGTTGCACCGGACCACCCATTGAAGGTTTTTGAGCATATCCTGTTGCATTATTATTCATTACTGGCATAAAACTCCTTGCTGGGACAGAAGCTTGAACTTGAGACAATGTATGGGGAATGGGACCCACTTGAGATGGACCAGAACCAAGTGGACCAGATGCAGGTGGTACAGTTTGATAAGTGGGGTTAGCAACTCCCTGAAATGAAGATCACAGAAAAAAATTTGAGCGGAATGTCAAGCCTCCTTACATTGGTTTTAAAGAGCACATATGAACATTGAATCTTGACAAAAGAAAAATGATATTTATACTGACAGAGTAAAGCTGAGAACCCAAAGTTGCCTGCTGATACTTCTCAGCGTTTGTCAAAGGAGGAGGAGTTGCAGGGACATAAGACTTTACAGTAGGCTGAGTAGTGACTGGAGCAGGAAAGTTTGCCTGAAAAGAAGCAAAAAAGAATTCATATTGAGGTAATGAGCCTAGGGGCCCTTCGCATCCCTTTAAAATAATTGTTTATGGCCCAAAATTTGATCAAGAGGCATTTTTTTAGAACAAAAAAAAATCTGGGAACATATCCATCACTTTTTAAACGCAAACCAACGGCCAGATATCAGAATAAAAACTATGGGAAAAACTGGTGTATGTCGATCCTTCCCTTCTATATATATATTCATAGCAAATTTTGGCACAATGAGTGGAAATACCTGTGGAACCTGAGGTGTATGTGTCGGGAGAAACATGTTGGGTTGATGTTGTGCTTGCTGATAGGGGGTAGGCATAGAATAACCTCCACCATATGAAGCACTGAACTGCTGCTGAAAATTTTCAACATAAGGACCACCAGTAGCAGTCTCATGTGGTTGTGGCTGAAATTGAAGACGAAAAAGATGATAAACAATTCAAGATTTCTTGAAATTATAAAATTTATGCAAGAAAAAAGCATATCCAGTAATTAACAAAAGTATTCACAACAAGATAGCGAATATCAAACACAAAGATTAAGGCACCTGATAATAATGCTGAGTGTCATTGATTACGCCAAAACCGGGTTGATCAGCACCATACCCAGTTTCTCTTGGCAGTTGAGAGTTTTCAAATTGCAAACTCTTTGGTGCTTCAGTCTCTGCAACACAAGTGTGTAAAAATCAACTGGCACTCACATATCATAGGTGTCACAGCAGTAAATGATTTTGATAATTTCTTAGTAAATTCTAGTTACCATACTAAACACTGTATAATAGAAAACAGCAGCATAATCCGTCCTTCACCGACCCAAATGGAAAATAACATCATGGGTGGTTCACCTGAGGCTAGTCCAACTTCAACTACAGTGAATTAACTCAAGGTGGGTGTATCAGTATTCCAACAATAAAACATGAATAACTGTCCAACAATCCATCAAGTTCCATGCAATACGCCATACGAATCAAAATAACAAGACAAGTAATTCTACCATAGCTGTTAATCCACTGATTGATCAGAAAAAGGAAAACATCATAACATGGGGGCAACAGCACATGTTCCATATCAAGGCTTCTTGAATATTAAAAACTTAAAATATTTCAAAATCGTCATTACCATCAAAAACATACTTCCCATACGTGATAGTACTCATCTCAGTAGAGACACACTCTAGGATCTTCTTAAATTTAAGTAAGTTCAGAGAAGCACCAATAATCCAGTATGCATAGTTACCTAAATGTGAATCTATTAGCATATTTAACAATATATATTTCATCTGAATCAGTTTAGTGGAAGAGACCATATTAAAGAAATTGCAAATTATAAAGAACTCATGTTTCTTGTTTTGTCTTCAGACTAACTCCGCAGAATAATGTTTCATTCCCCTAGCACCACTGTTACTCTGTATGATCAACCAATAGGAACAAAGCTAAACCTTTAGCCTTTAGATGACATCAAACCTCAACAGTAGGTATGTGCATGACTGCATAAGCGACTGTAGTCTAGTAAGTTGTATGCAACCAGAAGCTATCAATAGATGTATTTATGTGTCAGTTTAAACTAATTATGCTACGAACTTCCGTGTATATAATGGAATGTATAATAAGTCCAAAGTTTTAAATAGCATTTCAAGCTATAAGTAGAATATCAAAGAAAAGCTCTAGCAACGAGTTGGAAAGACAACACTGAAACACACATGCATGAACATGTCACACCAATGCAAAGAAATATAATATGCAAATAGGATGGGAATCAGAGATTGCTTATAATCAATCACATATTATGGGTTAAGGTATCCTGGTACGTCTAGTCCTTACAGCTGATATAGTTGTGCGTAGCCTACACAGAGATGAGTCATTTGATAGGGTTTAGATATTTCCCCTCCATTAATGAATCAATCAATAGACTATTTTGTATAATTCTTCTGACTAATGTGGAACTTCCAACTAGCACTGTAGGTAGAGGCCTCTGCTAACAGTGTTCCTCCATTCATTCATTACCCAGGATGACCAAGATATAGGTGTAATGTGCAAAACTCAGTGTAAGTAGAAACTACATCCAAAATAGCAACGGAAAAAGAAAAACCACCTTCTGCAGAGAGAGCTATACGATCTCGTAAGATAGCAAGCTCTTGAGATGATTCTTCAGACCCCAAAAGTTTCAAGTACTCCATTGCTGTTGTCAGAAGCCCTTGACTTGCAAGTAATTCAGCATAGTTCTCAACAAGCTTGGACAAAGGTGCGCTAAATCTCTTCTGCCCAGTGGCCAACGCAAGGATGATGGTCTTCTCCATCAAGTCCTACATAAAAGAAGACAGGTGTCATTCTTCCAAATGGAATCAGATATTTGTGTTCACGTGAATCTCAGAGCTAAATACCCACCTGGAGAAGGTCAACATAGGTTCTTCCTTCAGACTCAGATTTCAGGCTTCGTGACCAAATTTCCACTGTTTTCTCAACATTCCCAGCACAAATATAGCAGAGTGTGGCGGCTAGTGTGTTACCGGCAACCATTAGTCTCGAAGCAAGACTATCACAAAGCACAGTCCACTCTTTCCTCTCCGCAAACTGTTTAAAAATGATAGTGAAAACAAGTAAGAAGTTGAAGCAAGTTTTGAAACCAAGTTGTTCAATTTGAACACAATTACATGTTCAAACATCAGAAATGCTACCCTTCAAATGTTAGTGTTTCTTTCATTTTGTAAGCATTTTTATGCCATAAGGCAACGTGCTAGGGTTATCTTAAGTCTTAATGGATAGTTGTTGATGTTCCTTTCTTCTGATAGTTACTATAATCAGGGAGTAATATCCTCATTTGTCGGATTACTCAACCTTGTACTGGTGCCTGTGCTTTTTAAGTTTTAACCAGCGGCTGTGCACCAAAGCATTTTGTATTACCACTCAAATGAGAAGATCACTCCACTAGAATTTAGAATCATTTTAGTTAGACTGTATCAGGCCACTACATCAATATAGCTATGCCTACTTCATATTAAGCATGGAAAGCTAGAAAAGAAGAGTGTGAGAACAGGGAGGAGTTAGACCATGATACTGGAATCTCAGTATACATTTAATACACAAAAGTCAAAGTTCACTTCTGCAGGTTTCATCGAGCTGTACAAAAATCAAACATATTGAAGCACCAGATAAAATGACAAGTGAAGAACTTACATTGCAGAGAAGGGCAAGTGTTTCTTTCCAGGAATTCAGGGGCCTGGTGTTTACAAGGCTCATGAGATCATTGTTCACCATGGCAGATACAACCTGAAATGTCGATAAAATTTAATTTAATGAGGCTCAATATAATAGTACGTGGTCATGTATCTTAGAATGCGGAATAGATAATACAACAATATGATCCCAAGATAACTAACTCCTGTTAGATAGATAACTCCATATCAGTGTAGTTAAGGGTAAGGGGTACAAGGCCTATATCGCCAGGGTACAAGGCGAGGCACGCGCCTGAGTGAAGCAAGGCACAAAAGATGTAAAATTAATGAAGTGCATAAAAGACTATACGTAGATTTTATTAGAAACTCCTAATA
The DNA here is from genome assembly GCA_002174775.1 of Macleaya cordata. NCBI lineage: Eukaryota > Viridiplantae > Streptophyta > Magnoliopsida > Ranunculales > Papaveraceae > Macleaya > Macleaya cordata. Next base: position 56,808 of record MVGT01004512.1, read on the forward strand.
ACAAACATAAGAGACATAAAAAATTAATATTAAAGCCTAAAGGTAAGTCACTCAGAATTTTAAAATGTCAAAAACATCCAACGTCAAAATGTCTAAAAGAATAAAACAACATAATCAATCACTATCAGTATCATTGCCTAAAAACTAATATTATAGTACTTATAAGTCACTCTGAGTTTCTTATATATTATACAAAACTTTTTTCCCAAAATGCTCCCATTTAAGTGGGTGCACGCCTCAGTAACCTCGCCTCACATGGGAGGTAGGCATGCGCCTCAGTGCGCCTTTACTACACTGCTCCATATTGCTACTAAAGTAAAAAAAATAAAAAAAATTGAACTGCTTAGTTGCCTTCAAGAAGAAACTATACAAATTTTTGCTACCTTTAAGTAGGATGAATGACTCTTCTTTAGATACTGATCGCGTGTGCTCTCCCACAAGGAAGCACCACCTACATGTGCAATAACTAAAGCATCTGCCATCCTATTTGCAGATATGCACTGTGCAACTGCTCCTTTGTAGTCTCCAACAACTAAAGCACATCGAATGCTGTCATCAAATGAAGAGGCATCACTCTCTCCCTGTCCATCCGATTCTTGTTGCATTTCTTCCCCACAAGGCACCAAACCACTTTCAGAAACGAAGTTATCAAGAGATGGATCAGCTTTAGGGCTTTGAAGGTTGTTAAAGAACTCTTCCCCATTATCAGTAGACAATAAACTCTTATCCACAGTTGATCCTGCTTCATCAGTTATCCTTTCATCAAGACTGACAGCATTTAATTCCTGGGAAAGCTCATCTTGAACTTTATCATTATGTACATTAAAACCAAGGTGAGCGAGTAGCTTTGTCCTTGCTGTCCCATCATCTTCAAACATAACCTTCAAGAAGCCCCATGTTTCTCTATCATCCTCAGATCTGTTCAAGACAATACATAGAATTGACACATGCAATGCAATGTCAAGAGTCAGTTTGTTTGAATTGCAGGGAAAAGAAGAATAAAAAACACCACTTGTAATGTATCCAATTATATAGTTGACCTACTTGGACTCTTGAGATTTTTTATCACATAAAACTCTCAAAGAAGATTTTTCCCCATCTTGGATTGCAGCTTCAAATTCAGTGGAGCGGCTCACCAAACTGTCTTCAGTAACTAAGCTATGCAAAAAAACCTGTAGAACAAAGGAGAAAATAAACTATCCAATGCCATGGAAGCAGATCAAAGTAGCAAAGCAGTCCACTAGTCATACCTCAGAACTTCCAGTTGGAGTACTTGCAGCTGATGGACTAGGGTTAAAGGAAACTAGCTTTCCTCCGAAACCGAAAGATACCCCCACTGGGCATTTCATCCACTTTGGAGCTCTCAATTTCACTGAGCAGAAAAGATGAAATCAGGTAATATACAAAGAAAGGAGCAATCATAGATTTATAGAAGAATGTTAGTACGAGAAACAAATGAGAATCCAAAGTGAAATATGATAGAACTTAACTGTTAGAAATGCTAATAAACAAGAGCTTCAGATAGGGGCAGGATGGTTATTAATCAAGTGTTTATAAGATAATGGTTAACCCAGCTCTTACAGTTAAACTAAATGAAAACTATGCTAAAATGTAACAAAAGGAAATTTCTTCAAAATATGTTACCTGCGTCAAAGACAGCCTCTCCTGCATTCAATCTGCTGCAGCCCTGCATCAGAAACAACATTATTAGTATACTGCATACATACTTCGAGAAAACAAGAAAAAAGCTCAACATTTTATATTTACATTTTTGTTTAATGAAGTTAGACCTACATAAAACAATGCACTTTCTTAGAAGATATGGATTGATGCCAATTGCCTATCCAAAAATAACAAAAAATGGATGGATGCATGAACTTGAAGTTGCGACGTTAGCTTAAGAGGTAAGGCGGTTATGTAGTGTAAAATTGAGCTACTTCTCAGTCCCTTGAAGATGTAAGATATTAGAACTGACTAAAAAAAACCGTTAAATCTCAATTAAGACATATGATACAAATTAATATTGATGTGACAAGTCAAGACAATTTGATAATACAATAAGTGACTAAGTAGGAACTTTTAGGCTCTCTTTTTTTTTAAGGGAACTTTCAGGCTTTTAGCTACTATTTATTTTTTACATGATGTTAACTGGGTTCAACAATTCATCACAGGTAAACCAACTATAGAAAATTAGTCGATGTTTGTCACTCCTTAAAACATTAAGATATAGAGAACGGATCGGCATACAGCCTTATTTGTACATTTTACATGTACAGTGGCATGTGAGGCCCACATGAGGTTGATCTAAGGGCTGAGATTTTTGAAAATGTTCTCTTCACCTTGTAGATCATCTGCCCCATTAAAAATTGACTCTTTTTCTAATCGTTCATTGTTCACCGTTAATTGTTAATCAATTTACGATCAATTTTTGATGGGGCTAGAAATTTTAGAATGATATGATTTTTGTAGGAATATTCTACTCATCTTGTAGATCATTCTCACCAAAAAGCAGCCCTTGGTTCCTCGCCATGTGGGCCCCACAACCAATGTACGAATAACGATGTACACTGATCTGGACTAAGATATAACAGAAAGCAAAACAATAAAAAGTTGGGAATCGTGTTAGAACATTTGGTTCCTAATTTGGTGGCAAATAAAAAGTGCAATCATAAAGTAAGTTTTCCCAGGGATTGTTTCATTGCCCAAGAATCCCAAAAATGTGATAACTTTCTATGTCAGTGCAACATCAGGTTAACTCAAAGCAGTGAAGCTGAATACTTGTTTTAACACAAATATAAAATCTAATCCATAAATCCATCATGCATCTTGCACTAAGAAAACCTGGTGAATCCCAATAAAGCGTACATTGTAAAACAACAATACCTCGATATTATAAATCCCAATTTTTCCATCAAAAGAGGAAGCTGATACCAATCCCGGGATCTTAGGATACCAGTGGATATCAAAATTCCAGTTGGTTCCGACAGGTAATTCACTGACCATCTGCATGAAATTGAATAAGAAAAGCAGCCACATTGTAATTAATAGGTATACCCAATTGTGAATAATTTTGACAAACTAAAATCAGGCAAAGACTGTCAACAACAGAACAGAACAACTGCAGCTGCAATTAACTGCAGAAGTTGAGTAAAACATTTCCCTACCTCTCCACTAAATGTATCCCAGCAAATAGTCCGATTATCTTTGGCACAGGTGAGCAAGAAAGAGCTGTCAATGGGACACCATGACATTGCAATTACACCTGTGCAAAAGAAGATAAACCAAAGATAAAATAACAAATCGAAATAAAATTAAAATACATAAGAAATTATAAGCTTTAATTAGCATCACAGGTCTAAAGTAGGATATTGTATAATTCAGTAACAGGAGAAGAATCAAGCTTGGAAGTCATGTGCAGAATGCATCACAGAGATAATGAAAGGAAATATGCATGGAAAATAGGGAAAGCCAACATAGAAACTTTTGCTGAAGTTAGTAACATCCACAACAACAACAAGATGACATCCCAAAATTCTAAAGACTACAAGTAAAGGCTTTTTGGGAAACAAAAGGCTCGACAGATATGACTATATTACTGAAGATTAAAAAAAAAAAATCAACAAGATAGTTAAGTTAGTTGGAAAAAAAACGTAAAAAGAATCAGGCATATTAGTATAAACAGCAAAAATTAGTCGAAACTCCATAAGAGAAAGATAAATGATGACACAATGCAAACAGTCACTGAGGACAAAATACTTGTTCTAGCGCTCTATGGATTAACAATTCACGAAAAATAAAAAAAGAGCAAATTATGTATTGCTTTATAGTTTATACAGACCTTTAGTGTGACCCACAAACTCTTTCACTGGTGATATTGTGTTCCGTACATCCCAAAGCTGTATATAAAAATTTCCAAATTACTGAACTTAACACATAAAATATAAAAATTTACACTTAAAACATTTCACAAAATTATACTCGTAGAGAAGGTGAATTATCATCGTCTGATGCAACAATGAGTTGAGTGGCAACATCAGGATTCCACTGTAAAACTGAGCACCGTCTTCTATTTGGATCCGCAAAACTGTTAAAACAGAAGTACAACATCAGATTATCTAAGGTAGTGCAACAACAGCTTGAAGTGGTTGTGCCCATGGTACTTCACAATCACGAGGGTATACTTGCCTGATCACTGGTTTTTGTCTCTTCAGATCCCAAACCACTGTAAAATGTTGAAATATTCCAATATTAAGAAAAGAGGAATGCTGAGTAGATATATCACAATACAAGGAAAATACACAAGATGAAAAGTATCATTTCCCCTCTCACCAGTTGCCCCATTATAAGATGTAGATGCTAATATATGTTGGACTATGTGATTCCATGCTAAGAAAGAAACTTCACCCTGAGCACCAGATCCACCACTCTGCACAATGTTTTCACAGTCTATGTCAAATCTTGAGTATGTTCTCTAGAAATATAATTAACTCTAGATTCTAGAAGCAGGGAAGAAAAGTTGAACCATTGCGTCATCACCATGTTATCACTGAAATCATCTTTGGTCCAATTCAGACATTTCATAGCTAATAAAGATTTTTTTTTTTTTTTTGGTAAATAGCTAATAAAGATATTGACTTCATCACTATGCGCAAGTTACAAGTTGAAGCTCATATTTACAAGTAGGGTTGTCAACAGGTATCCATTTAGCCAAGGACCGAGATGAATTGTAATCAGTAAGCTGAACTCTAGTCACCCATTTGAGTTTTGGAACAGCTACAAACGAGACCACTAGTATATAATGGGTTCCAGTTCTGGGTATGTTGGTAAATGGTAACTGACAGAAACATAACCGAATGCTCTGGATGCAATTTACAAATATAATCCTATACTCAAGACTTTAAAAACCCGAGAAAGAAATACCTGAGAGATTACTAGAACCAGAACCGACAGGAATCATAAGTTCATAACTAACTTGCTTAACAAGTTCTGCTTCATCAAAGTTCAGTAACGAACTGAAACAGTGAAACTGCCCAGTTGACACCCTGTATTGTAAGGTAAATACATTTACACAGTGAGCCTCTGGACAGGCCTTCACGCAGGTCCACTAATCAACTATGTGAGACTGACAATGCACTTTTAGGTCGATATAGCTGATGCCAACATGTATTGAGACAATATTTAAGTGGCAACACATCCTAACATGTACGGAAATGTACATTTATTTCAATATGTGCTCAAAAATTATGATTCTAGAAGAGGGACAACAGATTCCATCTCATCAATCAGAGAAGATAAAGGAAAAAAGAAAAAGGAGGAAAGCTCCATCCTCCATATACTACATCCTAATAATGCAACTATAGTTCTTCAATAGCTTTCCTTTTAAATCTACTCATATTTCTTAATAATTCGATAGCCTTAGGGTGTATGGAAATGTTTTCTTTTACTACTCATATGAAGGTGCTTCTTTTACGACTCGTTAGTTCATTATTTCTAGTTTACATATAAATTATTTCTTGTTTACATATAAATTATTCAAAGATCGAAAAAAAAAAAAAAGCACCACACATTTATATATTTGTGTGTGTGCATTTTAGGTTCCTAAAAGTGAGAAATGTCAGATAAATCATGTACAACACCATGGACATGCCTGTGTCATTACATTAGCAAACATTGAGTGTCACATAATGTCTACATACCTTGAGAGCTGGGAAGAGAGTAGGTTCTGCTGGGTTTGCCAGATCCCAGATGCAGATTTCTCCTTCATCAGCCCCGGATGCCAGTAGATTTGGCGAGTTAGTGTTGAACTCCAGACCACGAACCTGTAGTTAAGAAACAAGTCAAAAGAGATGTCGGCATGCCCAGAAAAAAGGTTAGTATATGTTGCTTGAGAGATGGAAGACCCTTGCCCATTATAGTGCATTCTGAATCAAAAGGAAACCAGAAAACTTACAGGTCCTGTATGCTTTGTGAGACGTGCAACAACAGCACCTTCAACTTCTTCCGAACTGCAGAAGCAAGAAAGCATCGTTTATGGCTAGAATAAGTGGAGCAAAGTATGTGTAAGTTCATTCTTTATACAGTAAAGAGCCAATTTATATTAAAACTTGTTTAAGCTGCTACTGCAAAAAATCAACATTTTGACTTTTAGGTTCGTTTATGTAACTCGGAACTCAGAACCAAAAATAATTTTCAGCTGCCAAAGTCCAATTTGAAGACAATGTAACTGTAACATTTCAAGGTGCGGTAACTCTGAATCTGATTTGCCATTTTGAGATGTTGTACATGATCATTTTCCCAAGAAAAGTTTTATACAAATTTGATGTCCAAACACAACAATACATTCTGACTTCCAGTTTTACAGTATCAGTATGCCAACATCATTATATTACTCATTAGGACAAGCGTTTGAGGATGAGGAAAAAGTGGTTGATACAATCATTTTGGATATCAGAGCGCTTATCTTCCAATGGGTTAAATCGGACAATCTTTCCAGTACCACTAGGTTCCAAGAGTTTGTATTTTTTTGGGTCTCCACTGTTGAGAAGTTTTTGGGTGTATATGGGTATAGTCTTGTATTCTTTCCTCTCGCCCTTTAGGGCTCTATCAATAAAGTTTTGCCTTCATCAAAAAAATATATTTTTTCTATTTCTCCAAACGGAATTATGAATCAACAAATGAACGAATTGCAACACTAAAACATGCAGTTTTAAAGGAGACCCATAACACAATTCATGTATCTTGATCTAATAATGTAACCATAAAAAGAACTACGTATAAAAAAGAAGAATTAAAAACAAGAAAATACCAAATCAATAGAAAATTTATTGATCAGAGAACCCGTTCGATGTGAATCATAATACGTTCCAATTAATCATCCAAATAACAGATAGGATAGATGATCCAAAATTCAGTAAAAAAGACAGAACGTATAATTGTCGAACGAATCAGATCCAAAGAATTGTTATACAAACCGGATAAGAGAAAGTGGATTCCAGATGTTGATGCTGCCATCAACAAGTCCTCCAGCAATGAGTCCAAGAGAGAATTCTTCTGTTTCTGATCCGGTTTTGCCCCAAGACAACCGATTGAACCGTTCGGTGCTTGGACACTCACCAACGACGGGAAGTTCCCGATCGTCCGATTGGAAATCAAGCTTGAAAATTTCGAGATTTGCTGACGAACTAAATGAAATATCGACAGCTCCAGCCATGGTACCCGCCGCAAGGTAAGGCGAGTCCGGCGAGAAAGCTACCGATGCCGATCTATTGACGCCCTTTATGCACGCCATGGCTCAGAGATCTTCTTCTCCTTCTTTCAGATAGAAATGGATTCTGCACAGATCTGATGATGGAACCCTTCCGTTTAACTTTAGGGTAAAATCTAGGGTTTTTGTTTCTCCTATACAGAAGAGAGAAGTACGGGGTAGAAGTAGATCTGAACGTATAAAAGAGACGGCAAAAAAAATAAGAAGTGAAGAAGAACCAACGAAGGTTGTCTCTCTCTTTCTCTCTCTAAAACTCTTTTAAGTTTCGATTGTGTGTTACAAATTACAATTGCATAGATATCGTGAAAATGTTTTCTGGTGCCACACTATAAATCATCAACTGATTTGAATGTTTGCATGATGGGAGTGCCGACGTGGCTTGCTTCTTGCCACGTCAACTGCTGACGTAGACAATCCAGGTAATGCTAAAACGATTGAATTAGGAGGAAGGATATTTTTACACACGGCAGTGCTAGGGTTACCGAAAAACCTACAGAATAATCTACAGTTGGGTTTGACACAAATCACTATGTGACGCAAATCACGAGAATGTGTGAATACACACTACCGTCAGATTTCAATTTTGTAGGTTTTTTTGTAAGATTCTATTGTAAGCATAGCATTATCCCTTTACACAAGTCTTACACAGTCTTGTGGCGCCCTCATGAGGACGATTGAAGAGCTAATTTTCAGTGAGGATGATCTCCTTACCATGTATAACATATACACAAAAAATTAGTTCATTCTAAAATTTATAACCCGCTCATTTACTTTGTGAGGGAGTTAGAAGTTTTAGGAGGTTATATGTTTTAGATTGACCATTTGCTCATTTTGATTTTCAATCAACTTTTGATAGGTTAAAAATTTTAGAATATGTTCATTTTTTGTGGAGATGATTTGCATTGTGAGGAGAAAATCATCACCAAAAATTAACCCTCAAATCGTCCCCATGTGGGCCTACAAGGTTGTGTAATAGTTGTGTAAAAAGATTATTCCTCTTAAATTATTATTACCCCACAATAAAGGCATGTCTACGAGTACTATTTTGTGCACCCACATTACACGAGGGTGCACATCACTGCCATCATCCATCCATTTATTGCTATGCAGTCAACTCCACTTATCTTTTACTACAAAACAATAAAAAGGGTTGGATAGTTATTGTTGATGTGCACCCTCATGTAAAGTGGGTGCACAAAATAACACTCTATGTCTACTATATCTACACTATACTATATTACCATAACATAAACTTTTAATGATGATGTGGTAAACTCAACAAATAAAATTGTTGCGTTGCTGGTACAAGACCCCCAACGGGTCCCACTTGCATATAGGATTGCCTTGTTGGTCTGAGCGCAGTGTCACAGAAGAAAAGTGACAAAAGGGAATAATCACACATCGAAAGGAGAGGTCTTAGGGATTAAATGGGTTTGTGGGATCGCCACCTAATGGGCTATTCTTTTGGGTCGGAAGCTCGAACTGGTGACAAAATGGAATCAAAGCAGACCCGACCCATTTCCATTGTCATGCCAAGTCCCCACTCACAGGGGGTGTGTCCATGATGGTAGTGAGTCTTCCAAAAGAGGGTGGAGACAGGTAAGCAGGGAGGTCAACCTCGACGATGTTACACCAAGCTGCCCACACATAAGGGCGTGGCCTAATTCCAACAAGGGGGTTACATGACGAATGTCACGGAGGAAAAGTGACAAAAAGGAATAATCTCGCATCCCTTGGGAAAGGGGAGATCTTAGAGTTAAAATTGGCTTGAGGGATCACTACCTAATGGGCTAGTCTTTTGAGTTGGAAGCTAGAACCTGTAACAACAGGATGAGGGAAAAAAACTTGAGGTTTTACCCTCGATACAACTCCTTTGGTTGGGGATATAGGCATCTCCCTGATATAGCCTTGTTTTTGTAACGAGGTGTGGACCGACCCCCTTTTGTAGCCGGGGTCCAAGAATCCTCCGCCTTTATGCTCGTAGAAACTTGGGTAAATTATAAGAGAGATGGAAAATTTAACCTTGAAGCTATCCCGTGCATCTCATAAATATTTTGACTCTCCCAGTTACTCCATGGGTCTTGAACTAAAGCATGGGTGGCTTAGCGACCCTCATATTAATTTGCCAAGTACAAAATAAATAGAGAGATGATTACACCACCCATTTGGGTCCATATGAATATGATTTCACCACAAGTATTGGTGTACATGAACTGTTTACTTACATTCAGTACCTTCTTCACAATTCAAATTTTCATTTAGTAAAAGTAAAAAAAATCAAATCAATAACAAATAATCTCCCTCTCCCTTAACTTCCAAATGAAGTAAAATATGAGCAAATCATCCCCCCTTTCCAATATCTCCCTAATGTAACAGATCTTTTCTATCTCTCTCTCTCTCTCTCTCTCTCTCTCTCTACCTCAATCCCTCGCTGAAGAGAAATATTGAGGGATGTCTCTCTCGCTCTGTGAAATAAAAATCCTTGAACACTCCTCAGTTTCTTAATCCAAGTAGAAGAGAGTGACAATCTTCCTGAGATTCTTGGCCTCTTGACATGTTTCCATGAGCAACCTGCTGTCATGGAAGGCAAAGCAAATGACTTGCTGTACATGCGAGAGGATGTCCATGTTACACAGCCTGTTGTTTTCATTCACATGTAAAAACCAAAGTTCAATCATATCCTCTCCAAATTCATGAGAAAGAAAAAAAAAAATCGAATAGCAGCAAATATTAGAAACCAGACAAAACACATATGGATTCAGGCAACAGTTGCAACCTTGGAGAAGTTGAATTTTTTTTAGGCTCAAATTGCGTGTGTTATTCTTTTCATCGGGTAAAGATTTGCTTCTGAGACTCAAATTGCATAGTTATACTCGAGGTCTAAACTCTAGGAACTAGGAAGAATTGGAACAAGAAAACAATCTAATGAAAAGCAGTTGATGTTCACTTTCTTGAAGATTAGCTGATACAACCTGAACCCAAAAATACAGACTTTTAAATGTTAAGGAAGAGAGATCCTAAATTAACTCTCAGAAAAATTGGAGGAAGAGAACAATCCAAACCAAAGCAGTTGATGTTGACTTCTTGAAGACTTTCCAAAAATAATTAAAACCAAAATACCAACTATTTTTAAATGTTAAAATTTCACCCATTAACCCAATGCACCAGCCCGGTCTGCAGCACTGAAACTAGCCAGTTAAGATTTTTCAAATGATCAAGTCTTTTATTAGTGCAGCCGTGCAGGCTAGCTGATACTAGAAATGCCAACGCTGATTCCTAAGTCTATTTCAGTTTAAGATGACACAGAAAAAGATAAGAGCTCTGACAGACCTGCTGGCTTCTATCAAAGGAAGATGGTCATTGTGGGGTTTCTCTATCACGTTCTTCACCTGCATATCCAGAAAATGAAGGCACTGTGTCAGATCATGGCATTCAAGAGAGGCTTATTTGGTGATTATTTGCACCTATACCATAAGGGACTAAGCTAATTTTAGTTAAATTTTCTTCTCCATTCCCACTCCAACGTTCTGAATTTCTTTGGTATACATTTACTTCAACACCTCCTCTCCATCTGGTTTCACTACATGCTAACATACCCAAAGAAAGTACCAAGCTTACGGAACTAAGTTTTCAACAGTGTCGAGTAAAACCACGACAATTAAGTCTACACTATTTCCACTTTCCAGCCTAAAAACCATATCATAGAATGTGCAGCAAATTCATTCATAATTTCGAAGGTTTCTTTCAATATTCTTAAATGCAGAGGTGTTGGAAGAGACCCTGCCACAGCCTAAAGCATATAAGCCATAATCCACATGACCATGCCATCTAAACTAAACAAAACAAAAATAATAATCATATTAATAATAACAATAGTAATGAAAGAAAATAGAATTAATTTGTAATTTTATTTAGGGACGAGATGTTCTCGATGATGTTATTTAGGGGATGCAAAAGACAGAAAACTTCAACTCTTTATGTTACTACAACATGCCACACCATCATATGCATGTAAGGTGTACATCTGTCAGACTCACAAGGTACTACATAAAAGGAATTGAGGCAATAGGCATCACCCTTTTCCAAAGCTTTAGTACCTGTTTCCAAAACTTCGGCAGATCTTCATTGCATGAAGCGGAAGAAGGTCTAATAGGGTCTCCAGGGCTGGAGCTAGAAGCAGCTGTTATGATTTTTTTTTTCTTTGGATAAGCAAGCAGCTGATGTGAATAAATTTTAGTAAAATGGTTTTAGGAACTGCAAGTAGAAACGAGCTTCCAAAGAGGAAGCAATACCAGTGGGTTCCCAGAACTAATGGTGGTTGGTAAGTAAGATACAAGCTTCAATGTTTAACAAGGGGCCATTATGGAGTTCTAAGGAAGCTTTTTACCCAGGACAATTGCCAAATCTTAAGCCTCAAATGCCTTTCAAACATTAGCTTATCCCACCCATACTCATTGAACCGTCATCAATATTTGGGGAGTTTGTAACAAAAAAGAACCTCAGGCTGTCCATATGCTTAGCCAAAAAGCTACACCAGTAGCAATCAAAAATGTATAAAAATTTCTTCAGAAGCGGGAATTTTAGCATAAAGGGGTTTGTATTTGAATATTGTTGAAATATACAATGAACTCAGGACATAGGAGGTTGGACTTGGTATTAGAAACCTAGAAGACTTAAGTGAACAACGCAAGTTCAAAGCTAATTGGGATGCTTTGAAATAAGGATTTTGCAAATCAGAGATAATCCTTCTCAAGACAGCTCCGACTCATGACTTACTCATTAAGGTCCAGCTCCTAATCCTCAACAGTGAAGCTTCATGTGATTTCATAAGAAAAAGGAACACCAAAAGAGCAGGTGACAAGTACATTAATTTTCAATAAGTGCAAAATGAAGCAAATGAGAGAGACTAGGAAATCTTACTTTAGAGAGCAATTCCTGGCTCTCAGGAGGTTGCATCTTCAAACTTTGAGGCAAAATTACTGTAAGTAGCTCTGGTCTCTCTGCTCGTAAAGCACCTCTAATAACAGCTGCATTAGTCCCCGAGGCTCCTGATGTAAAAATATGATTTTTCTGCATTAAAATTACAATTGTTAGAATACTGGGAAGTTACATGAAAAATAAATAAAATAAAATATCAAACCAATCGAATGTTCTACTTAATATATACTTTTCTTCATTTTATACCCTTTTCTTGACCATCCAGAAGAAAATGGGATGTAATGAAGGTAAAATAATCAAACTGGCCAGAACTTGGAAACTAATAGGGATTCATTAACAGTGAAACGACCCCCTGTATGTGCACGACATGCACGGGTATGCCACGGCTAGACCACCTCCATCCAATTGGTAGCATCCTTATGTGCCACTAGTTGGTAACTTGGATTTCATGTGATAAAATAAAGAGATGAAGTAAAGTTAGGGCTTCTTACGGTTATAACCATTGCGTAACTGAGAATCTCAATAAGCTGTTGATGCATGAAACCCATATTTCGTGTTCCAAAGAAGCCAATTGCTCTTGGACCCTGTTGTTGAATGGCTAATAACTCCTACACAAATTAAATTAAGTTCTTAGAAAACCAAATAAAAGAGCTTTCTCGTTTATAACCAAAAAGAAAAAAAAAGGAATACTTTGTTAGTGAGATGCTATACTCCGTAAGTGTGGGGAACATCCATAAGAGCTCGTGGGGTTGTGGGGCACCACTAAATTGTGTCCCATTGAATTGAAGAGATCTTAGAAGGCAAAATTGATTCAGTTTCATGATCCTAAGCATTGGAGCTATCACGTTCTTTTTGGAGATCTAAAGAAATACGACAAATGGTCTACAAAAACCCAAAAATCATCATGCCAGATGATCAACCTCTGAGTCTCCTGTTTGGGAGCCATAGACACAATCCATATAAATAGAGCTTTGTGCAACATTAGTGACACCAGCTGAAGCCCTTATTTCAACCCTGATATGCAGTCATTTTTGTTCCTCTTTGGTCCCAATGAGCATATTCATCAAAAGCAAATGAAAAAAAAAAAAAAAAAAACTGAGACAACAATCAACTTGGATAAGCTTAGATTGACTTTGAGTCTAACTTGGTAAAAAAAGTTCCATAGCAGATTTGAATTTTAGTTCTGAGACATGAAGCTAAACACAATTTTCCAACATTAAGTTATGTACCTGTAAATAATCTACATCTGGGGCAGGTTTGAATTCTGATACCAACACAGACCCTGATCCTTCAACGACAGATTGGGCTTGAGTAGGAACTTTAGTAATGACATCTTCATCAGATCCAAACATGCGCACCTCCCTCTCCCCTTCAGTCGTCGAACTACTCGTATCTTCATCTCTTCTCACACATCCACAAAGCCACTATACCAGTACATAAAAAAACACATCCCCTGGTAGTAAATCATTAGTGAAAACCAACAACGCCATGATTTTGATTCTTCATGCTATCTGAGGCACACAAAAAACAACAAATCTAGCCTAAAGACTTGAAGAAGAAAGTTAGCAAAATTGAATATCAGTAAGAGTAAAGGAAATGCAGGAAAGGTTCCGGGCATCTAAAACTCAAGGTAAAACTTCGGATAAACAACAACACAGATTTGCGAGTGTCCATAAAAGAGGGGGAAAAAACTAATCTTGAGTTTCTCAAAAGAGACAAACACATCTCAAACCACCAGAGACAGACAGTAATAATACCCAATACAAAGATATATCATATACCCAAAAAAAAAAAAAAAAGGGATTCAGCACATAGTCGATATAAATGGCAGTTAAAATCATATCAGAACTTCTTATATTTGATACCCTAGTTCAGAGAACAATTAATTAACAGTTCTTTTGATGTAACCCCTACAATTAAAAGTCCCACATCGAAATTAGACATGAAAAACTGTTCTAATTGGCTCAGACAGTGAAAGAAAGTGTGACCACAATAACAGAAGAGCAAAGGAAATTCTTTGATTGCTCTTTAAAAGAATGCTAAATTCTACAATCCAATAAACTCTTGGATCCAAAACTTGAAAACCCAATACAGAAATTAGTAGATATATATATATAGAGAGAGAGAGAGAGAGAGAGAAAAAAAAAAAAGATGTACCAAGTGTGTTGAAGAGAGGGTTCTTGAATTGTGGTGAGATCTCTTTGTTGCAACCCATGTTCTGTAAACAGGCTTAAGGAGGATCGGATTTTCAGAGAAGGAGGAGAAGATTTTAGGGGGTTTTGGAGGGGAATCTGAAGAAGAACAGAAAAGTGTTGTATTTAGAGGCGCCAAAAGCCTCAGTGGACTTGCCATCCTTTCTTTCTTTCTCGCTCTTCAGCTTTTTCTTTCTCTCTCTCTCTTTTTTTTTTTTCTTCGTAATTTGTTTCGTTGTTGAGACTTTGAGAGAGAGTTGGGAGTAGTAGTAATAGATGGAGATTTGATGAAGAGGGAGAAAGAACAGTCCTCAACGCAGGTTTGTTTTTGTTTTTTTTTTACAGATGAAGATATATAAAAAATAATAATTATAATTATACGTGTGAATGAGAAAGAACAGTCCTCAACGCAGGTTTGTTTTTGTTTTTTTTTTACAGAAGAAGATATATAAAAAATAATAATTATAATTATACGTGTGAATGAGAAAGAGCGATAGAAAGGCCTTTCTCTTTTTTCTTCTCCTTTTGCATTTGTATTCTTGTACATGAAAATGTTTCCTGGACGGCCAGTTCAAATTTCTTATATTGTGCTACTTTTTAACTTCTTTTTTTTTTTTTTTAAATTTTATACCACGGACTATTGCTCTATTGCAAGTATAAAAACGATGACCTTACAAACACTAAACAATATGACAGGAAGTACTTGAATTCTACTCAATTATGTGCATTCTCCAACATCTTTTTTGGTTTAGTTAATGTAAGTAGAATTGCTCTCAACAATAACAGACTTATTGCCTATGAAGCATCGATTCGGACACAGGGATACGGGTGTAAGGATTTGTCAATTTTTAAAAATTATTGTCCAACACTAATTAAAAAACCTGTAGACGTATTAAATTAAACGAAATGTAAGAAATTAAATTTTCTCTAATTCTCTCCAATTAAATTGATTTTTCAATTCTGTACTACCAATTTCTAATAAGTGAAACTCCTTTTACCCATTTAAAAAGTTTTCAAAAAATTTAAATTTAATCCCAAACGTATCCCCTAAGAGAGTCCCAAATATCCCTTGAAAGTCCCAACGTATCCCAAACCAATGGAATGATTTTTTTGGTAATTAAAAAAAGGGGATTCTTTATTTGTCGAATCGGGTATGAATCCCACCACACCTCGTCGCACCTGCACCCAATTAGGGTGTGAGACCTAAAGAAAATTCATGCTTCACAGCATATGTTAATATAGCACTTGCTCCTATTTTGTTATCAAAACCTTAGTCACTAGAGTGTATATTGGGAGCGAGATCGAAAACGGGAATGGGAACGAATATGAGAACGCCTAATTGAAAAATATTGTAAGCTCTCGAGGCTCCTCGAAGCGAAATTGTGGGAGTGGAAGAGAGTTAAAGAGAGGGAGCGTGATACCTCTTTAGAATGGTTTTGATTTCTAAGATTAAAACAAAAAATTTAAAAAGAAAAACTAATGAGATTTTTAATAGGGAATTTTTGCCAAAAACCCCTACTTGAAAAACGTTTTAGGATTTAGCCCAACAAACGTTTTCTTTTAGTCTAAGGCCCAAGGATAACTGACTGAAACCCTCTCGGAGAGGGTTTCACTGAAACCCTCTTCCTATAAATTACACACACTGAAACCCTCTGACTGAAACCCTCTTGGGCCTTAGACTATCTTCAATTTATATAATAAAGGGATTGTTTTAAGATAAAAAACGTTCCAAATTTTGACTGGTGATATTAGACATCCTAGTAAATACTTTGAGCCATCCTATGAGCCATCCAAGTTTTTAATAATAGAATAATAAATTTTTTATTTATTAAAAAATCTACCCCACCCCTATCACACGCTTGAATCATCTTCATGCAGACCTTACCATATTGACACAGCAACAAAATGATATTTTAATCACATCAACTGATCCCTCCTCATATATAATATTTTAAGCATGTAAAATTCTTTATAAACAAATATAAGGAATGTTGTATTTTTTCAGCAGCCCCCCACAACATAACATTATGATAGTTACAATGAAATAATGAGAAACAAATCCTCAACAACAAGGTAGAGATCGAAAAGAACGCCAACAACGAAAGGGGGGCAAGTATTTAAATGGCACAACAGTACTGAACTATAGCCAGACTACAATTTCATGGCTTCCATGGCGGTGGTGGTGGCGGGGATGTGGGGTAGAGTGGTGGGACTGCCGAAAAAATGCTATTCTTGTCAATGCGGTTGCCACCGCTACTTGTTAAAGAGACTAACGCAGCGACTAGCCCTGCGTTTCCAGCTAATGTAGGCTCAGTGTAGTTATAATTAGTACGTACATCACGGAATCCATCAAATTTACCAGGTCCACCAACCATGGCTCCGGTAATGGTGTTAGGATTGGGGTTACGACTGTCGCGCCACTTCCACCCTCCGGTACAAGAATACTTGGTGCCGTCACGGGGAATTGATGCACCTCTATGGTGAACATGCTTGGGAAACCTAGTTCCATATCCAACCAAATAGCTCATATTTCTTGGGTTGGCTCCCAATATGTAATCCACCTATATGAACACAAACAACACAATTTTGAGTCATTCGTTGGATCAATATTTGAGAGGTTATAATTTTGAAAATCATAACCAAATTCACCAGGTTGTAGTATTATCTCTGTCACATAGAGAGAAAAAAATATATAAAGAGGAAGCAGAGGAACAACCTGAGATATGGCGAAATGGCGCAGAACATCTGAGGAGATGTAGGAAGGCCCACAAAACCAGCCAGGAACACCAGTTGCATTCATATAATCAACATAGAGAGATGAAATGTAAGCAGCATTAGCTACATATTGAAGAGGCTGTGGACGTCCATGATTCAGTTGTATCATACCTCCTGCGTTTAATCAAACACCATAACGCTTTATTATCTCAAATCAGCGTTCTCCTAACGAGAATGCGCGTGTACATATAAATATGTATATATATGTAGAATGCACGTGCTTCACATTAGCATAAATATAGCCTCAATAAATTAACCTCACCTTGTGTCCAATTGAAGACATTGAACCTCCGAAGATAAGAACACATATTTAAACCTGTCACATTGTGATAACTTTGCAACATTTCCTCATAAGGGTATCCAGGGCTTAAAAATATCCTCATTCTTGTTAACAACAATTGGGCTGCTGGCAACTTATTATCCCAACTCAACACACTTAAATCTGGTATTCTCGAAAACGCCTTAGCATTTTTCGTTATCCCCTTGTTAGTTGCTAGTTGCAAATAACTAGAATTACCCGTCGCATAGTACATCCATGCCGCTCCCCACATGTACTCATCATAGTAACCCGTCGAATTATAGAACATAGCAATGTTTATGTCTCCTCGGCTATAAGAGGTACGCTTTCCAGAGTCCCTAGCAAACCGGAATAACGTTGTGGCTCCTTTGATGAGTTTTTCTGAGTATTTCGTATTGTCACGAAAGACAATTGAGGCTGATGCCAAAGCTGCCGCCATCTCGCCTGCTAGATCAGGCCCTGAAAAGGTTGGAGTCACAGGTCGCGTATAGTCCATATCTTCTGGTCTTTGCCAACAATAATGATCATCTGGAGTAGTTGAACCGTTCCTAGCAACACCCACCTAGCCAAATCACATTACATCAACACAAGGTATAAGGAATTGAATGGAAATATCAGGGCTGAAAGTCGACAGAACAGATTTAATCAAGTGGCTACTCTGCCTCTACGAGTTATGTTGAGTTGGTCAGAGCCTTCGGATTAACCGAGAGGTCCGAGAATTTTTATGTTGGCTATTCACCAACCAAGCATCCTGCACGGCTAAGGACTTGCTTGGTAACCTGTTATAATGTGCATGATGTAAAAGGAATTCTGCAATCTTTATAAGTTTTTGGTTGTATATTTCCTTGGTGATTTGCAAGGGACCCACAAATAAAAAGTAAAATAGTTGTAAATATTTGTAGCACTTTAAAAACTGTGAATATTCACAACCTTTTTACCTCTTGGGCTTGTTGCAAATCACCGTAAAAGCATATCATAGATCTTCACTAAAAGAACCCCACAAAATTAAGGTCTTCTAGATATTCGCATGATGCAAATATTAGCAGGACACCAAGTATGGCCAGGCCCAGCTTTGAGCATGTGCGAGAGGTGTGATTGCACAAGGTCCTCAATTTTAAAGGGTCCTAATTTTTTTTTTAATGTATCACATCACATATATAGTTACACTTTTTCTTTCAGTCCCAGAAGAAGATGATCCAAGGGCTTATTCCTTGTGATGATAACTCCTCACCATGTAAATCATCCTCATAATATATCACACAGTTCTAAAATTGTAAACCTAATCAAAATTTGGTTAAAATATGACCGTAAAATAGATGGCTTGAAAAGCTTAAAATTTTAATCATTTTTCTGAAGTTCAAATTTTTAAAATGATATCATTTTCTCATGAGGATGATATCCATGGTGAGAAAATCATCCTTGCAAAGAATCAATAACCCTTTGGTCATCTATAATGAGCCTACATGTGGGGTGTAAACAAGGTGTAAAAAGAAGTGAGGTGTTTAGATAAAAATTGTGGGTGGTTAAATTTTTTCTTTTCTTTTTGGAGCATTTTAAAGTAGAGTTTGTTTTGAAAAATACATAGAGGTAACCCCAAAAAATTCCTATTTTTTGTATGTAAAAAAAGGCCTTAGTTTTAATTTTTGCACAGAACCCTTTAAAGCTTAAAGGCGGACCAAGGCATGGCCCAAGTATTTTCTACCGAGCTTAACCAAATGGTGAGATCTAGCCCATACAACTTTCACCCCCAACTGAGAACCAATAACTAACAATGAAATGAAAGTGATTACAGATGTATACAATTGCATTAGTTAATTAGTAAATTAAGAACTCTACTTAATTAGGGCACGTTTGACTATAGAGAATGTAAAATATGAGAAGGAAAGGCAAGTAAAAATTTTCAAAGTACCTGGCTATAAATTTTGTTGATAGTTGTGGCAGAGGAATTGAAGGTGAGGAGTAAGTAATCAGTACCCCATTTGATGATATCCCTTACATGCTCATATTCTCCTATTGCTTTGTATTTATGACTATACTCTATAACACTCCAACTTAACATACTCATCGAGAAAGCCATCGGAAAATGGAATTTTATGTTGTCACCCGCATCGTAATATCCTCCGACTAGTCCTCCCTTCACGTCTGATAAGTCTGATCCATCTTTTAGTCCTGAATTCCCTCTCCATGGAACTCGATTGTTTTTTGGCAGCCTCCCCGCTATACGTTTCCATCCCAGTTAGTTAATCCCAAAATAGATAGAATTTCTAGGTTTTATTTTAATTTTAATCAATTACAATTCAAACATTGTGTTCAAAAAAATAAAAAATAACTTTTTTTTTTTATTTTTTATCATGGTTATCCGACTCAGCCGAGTCAGGCTCTACTAGCTCAAAACAGACTCTAATCTAAACTGAGCGAGCTGGTCGCCTCTAAATTCGGTCTGGAAGCAACTCAGCCTGGCTTGGCCCCGACTCAGTGAGTACTTAGAGTGTTCTATAATCTACATAGTATATACCAGTGTTTTAAAAACCGGACCGGACCGGCCGGTTCACCGGTGAACCGGTGACCCAGTCAAATTTTCAGTTCAGGTCAACATTGATCCAGTAATTTTCTCAAAAACCGTCTTTTTAAATGTGAACCGGTCGACCCGGCCGGTTGAACCAGTGAACCAGGTGACCCAGTCAATTTTTAAACCGATTTTTTTAAGTTAAAGCGTTATAATTTTTTACATTTTGTAAAAATGAGCTTGCTGGGTTTTGAACCTAGGACCCTAAAGTGACAAACCTCCTACAATTTCAGCTACCATTAGATTGTTGTCATTATGATAGTATAATTACTATACAACTAATTGTTATTTAAGAGTTTTAGCATTTCCCAAAAGACACTTAACCTACTGGTCAACCCACTGGTTGAACCAGATTGACCCAACCCACTAGCTTTTCCGGTTCGATTACCGGTCCGGTTTTTAAAACATTGGTATATACGTTCATGATGCCTCTTTTCTTGATTTATTGATTTGCATGAAAAGGGCGAAAAATCTGACTCATTCCCTAGTCGGCTGACTCGGCTGACTTAGTCCCAATTTGGACTGATTCAGACGGTTTTATTCTTTGATTCTAACTCATTTTTTACTTTTTATTTTATTGTTATTTTTTTTCCTAGCGCATGCTTAATTTGGGCGACTTAGCCCGACCGACTTGGACTTTGTCACCACCAAGTTGGTTGGCCGAATCCAAGTCGCCCAACAATGTTACAATGTTATTGTAAAAGCAGTGAAAGAATAAGTGAGATTTTAAAACGAAAAGGTGAGTCCAACTAGAATTTCCTATACAAAACTACTACAATGAAAAAAAAAAAAAGGGGAGGGAAGTGTCTTACACATTTGTGCATCGAAGAAGAGTAGGGCCTTTTTTAGAGCAACTGTGTAATTGTCGGGAGGAGGAGGATGGTGCTTATGCTTGGGCAAGGTCTTGGCAATGATGGTTGGTAGACCAATGACCAAGAAGGCTACGAGGATGGACCCAAGGGTCCACTTGAAAGCTGTATGGCTGCAAACTATGCAACCAAAATCTATGTACTTTTTCTTCTTCTTTTCTTGGGGTCCCAATAACCAACTCTGTTGTGTTTCATCTAATTGGTGAGAGTGAGACAGAGCTCCTCTGTCCAAATCCATCATATTTCTGCTTCTCTCATCTTCTGCAACTGAATCTGCATTTATCTCAAATGAACCTCCCCAGTGATTCGCCGAATTCATCGTTTAATTTTCTCCCTCTCCCTCTCTCTCTTCTTTTAAAATTTTAAAAACCCAACTCAGAATTCATCCAGAAATTTAACAGGTTTACCAATTAACCAACCCAGTTTGATTTCTTGAGACAGAGCTAGCATCAGAAAAATATACTCTGGTTTGATGATTACAGCAACAATTTGATCTGTAAAAGATGAACCCAGGTTGGATATCAATGAATTTAATTCAGTGAAGAAATTAAACAAAAATTATATATTTGACTACGTACCCTATTCAAGATATCAAAATTTGTTTCTGAAACAGGAAAGAAAAAGAAGACTTTTGTATGGAGGTGTTTGATGGATTCATCAATGAAGAAGTATTAGAAAACCCAATTTAGAGTTAATTTTAAAAAAAAAACCCCCCATTTTGATTACAGAGCTAGAGTAATCAACTACTTGGAAAACAATTGATGGACCCCATGATTTTAAAAAAAAAAAAGAAATTAAAAACCTAAAAGTATAATTGTTGGATGATGATCAGATACTTTGTATAGAAGACAAATTAAGATCAAAAGCAGGAGTAAATTAAAAAATGTTGTAGTGACAAACCTTGAATTGAATTGAGGAAGAGATAGATAGAGAAAGAGAAGGTCTGATCATCAGCCAAAACTCAAAGAAGAGAAATGGTGTTTTTTTCTCATTTGTCCTGCTCTTTTGCTTATTATAATGAGTCTTCTTCCACTAATTATATTTTCTTCTGAGATATTAAATACGAGAAGAAAGCAGAGTTTAGTTGACCTCAGAGAATGCCAGAGAGAGAGAGATAGAGAGTCTAGAGAGAGAGAGAAAGAGAGTTTAGAGAGAGAGAGAGAGAGAGAGAGAGAGAGTCTAAAACTAAAGAGACTTATTTTTGTTTTTTGGGGGGAGATTTGTTTGTTTTTCTTTGGATTTGATGGTATTACAGAAAAAGAAAGACAAGGAAATCAAAAGAAAAATGAAAAGGAAGATTGAAGGTTGGATTGACGGAGAAAGCGAGTTTTTCGAGGACGCCAACGCAATTTTGCTGATTTCAATGAATGTAACACAGAAACAGTGAATCACCCATTCACCCTGGGGATTTGCTTTTAATATTGTATTAATTGTGCCCCACACCTAGATTAGGCTTATCTAACAAAAATTTAAGCTTCAAAGTGTATTTTTAATTTACAATTAGATTTTGATGAGGTTAAAAATTTTAAAACATAATAATTTTTGTTTATGATGCTATGTATGGTGAGGAGACGCATCCTCACTCTAAATCAAGCCTCTGAGTCCTCTCCACGTGGGTTGCACATGATTAGGATTTAATTGAGGCATTTTGGATGGGAGCTTTTTGATCCCTCCACTTATTACATTGCTGGAGTTCAGTACGTGCATTTTGCACATATGCATGCCCTTTGGCCTTTGTTAGTTCGAAATTTGAATTTTGCTACTTATTCTTACATCTCACCACCTGTCTCCACGCACCTCCACTTATTATTTAGGGGGCCCACTTTGAAATGATTAAAAGGCTGATTATTTGTTAAGATAATTTTCTTAGCTTCTAGATACTTTTTACAAAAAATCAATCACTTTGAGTTAGAAGTTTTATATCAACATCATTTTTTGTGATAATGATCAAAATGATGTGAATATTATCTTTTAAGGAAAATAAAAATTCAATTTTTTGATCATCTTCAAATGAGCCCATGTAACAAAGTGTAATAATAAGTGAGGGTAAGAAAAGTGGTGAGGTTGAAGTAAAACTTTCCCTACATAAATTGTAGAGATGATGGTATTTTTCTTAGTATAATTACATTATATTTATAGTATTTTTGGATGTAGAATTCATGTTTCCCAAGAAAAACATGAGTCCTTGGAAACATTAATCTCTAGAAACATGAATTTTTTGATTTGTTTGGTACCCATAAAAGAATCTATGGATTCATGATTCCTTGGAAGCTTGAATCCTTTGGTTTGTTTGGCTGCCATTTAAAATCTCTATTTTATAGTTTTAATTTTGTAGGGTGCAATCTGCATTGAGTTGGGTGAATACATAGTAAATCCTTAGTTTAGAATTCGAGCAAATTCTAAGGGGTGAGGTGGGACTCTAAAACAAGAATTAGTTGCAAAATATGTTTATCTGGAAAACAAGTTTCCAAAGATTCTTAGCAGCAAATCAGACCAGGAAAACATGAATCATTGGTCCCCATCTGAATCCCTACCTTGGAATCCCCTTCCAAACAAACCATTAGTTAAATTTATTGATGAGTTTAATTCTAATAAATATTTATAAAAAAAATGAAAATATTTATATTCGGAACCTATGTACCTCTGAGCCGAGTTGATGAATGTGATGGGTAAGTGAAAGACGCTTACAAAATTATGAAAGAAAGCTGTCTTAATTAATTTAACAATTAAGGGAATAAGGGAAGGAGGGGAGATTTATTTGTAGGCGACTTTGTAATCTAAAATATTAAATTTTATTAGAAAGTCGCATTTTTTTAATTCTCATCTCTTTCGACATGCAGAAACCGTGATGAAGACGTCATGCAATTTATAATACAAAAAATTTAAATATAGTTTAGAACCCCCTGGAGGACTTATTATTCACAATTAGACCCTCAAATGAAAAAAAGATGTAATTTGCAAATGTTCCTTGAAACCTCAAATTTGGTGATCTGAAGGGTTTGTATTCTAGTGGAAGATTGCTTGAATTGAAGTTTGGAGGAAAGAGAGTTGATCGATGGCCACTGCTCCATGGAGGGAAAGAAGGGAAGGAGTGGAAGTTCAAAGCTAGTGAAAACTAAGGGTTTAATCCATGGACTATCCATCGATGCGTGGATTATAGGCTTAATACCCAGAACCGTGGTATATAGGTGATGCTCTCGCTCTGAAACCTCATTCTAGCTCTGAATCGTGCTCTGATACTCCCATTCTAAAAGCATTCTAAAATTAGAAATATTTTTTAATTAGTCGCTCTAACGCTCCCGCTCTGCATTTTAGTTACTAAAGATTAATTTTCCACATGTTTCTATACTGCTAGAGAATCCTTGAATTAAAAGGTGGGGAGAAGGATCTGAGCATTTGAGAGGTGCACTAGACCCCCTCCATACTCAGCCTCTCCATACTCAGGTCAATAGATCCCACTCAACTTGCTCTTCAAAAAGGGTGTTTCAATCATTTAAAGATAAAAGAAACCCTCTGAACTATGGTTTTATGACTTGTTCAACATATAAAACATTCTAAATTCCAAATGATTAGATTTTTTTTTAGTTAGATATGGAAGGGTAGTTTTGTTTGTCTGCTAATGAAAAGGCTTTTGTCAATTGTTGTTGTCCAATTAAGCTCCCTAACCAATCAGAATCAGCTTTGGAAGTGGTGCAAAAGAGGCCTTTTTTTTTTTTTTTTTTTTTTTTTTTTTATGTGGTCTGGGGAAGGTTTAGTTTAGTTTGACAAAAGATTAAGAAGTTGACACCACCCAAGTGACCCAACGTCCCTTTCTGCTCCTGCTCATACCCAACTGTACCTTTTACTAGTTTCTTTCTAAACTATTTGTTTAACCATCTTCCATTCTAAGAATCTAAATTATGATGGGTTCATGCGCGTATTTTCAACGTATTTATCTGATGGGTATTATCTATATTTTCTAAAAATATTTCAACCTTATAGCCTGTTTTTTTTAGGGGTGATTTTTTTTTTTTTGCCATTAAATAGTGGCATGTTCGAGCAAAATATATTTTATTTTTCACCACTAACTAGTGATAGTTAGAGATAAATTTTGGACTTCAAACTCATTAAGTGGTAATAAGCTGTTTTCAATCACTTACTACCACTTAATGGGTTTAAGGCCCAAAATTAATGGTTGCTTCTTACTACAATTAGTTAGTGGTTAAAAACAAAAGCTATTTGGTGTGAGCTTGCCACTAATTAGTGGCAAAAAACAATCACCCTCTTATACTCCATTTTACTCGGATTCGTAAAGCTCACATATAGAGATAATTTTGAGTACACGATGAGAAATTCATCTTCTCAAAAACTCATCTTTTGGATCATAGATCCTGTAGATAGGTGTAAGTAGAGTGTAACAATAAAGTAGGTCATGGAACACAAAACTCAAATAAATGAAATTAAATATCATTTTGGAAATATTGAAAAAAAAAAGACACATTAGAGACTTATATATATGGGTCTTGTCAACGCTTTCCCCGAGAGCACACAATAAGGTTATTTTTGTAGGAATTATTTTGCAAGTTAGATATCTTCAAATCAACTGATTTTTTATAGATATAATATTATCATAATTTATATAATTCTCATTATTAAAGTCTAGATTAAGTATTTGTGATGCTAGAGATCTCAGATTGAACTGATTTTTTTAAAACATAATCAAAGTTATTAAAATAATGTACTTATAGAAAATCATGCCCATTTAGAAAAACCTAGAGAACTAAACAAACCAGTAACAAAATCGTATAGTAACAGACTGTAAGTTTGGGCTACTGAACTCATTAAATTGGTGAAGTTGTGTTTTCATTGACCAATTCCTTCTTGTATATCACCCCCAAAATCAAAAACTTATTATCTTATTAGTTTGTCCTTCATAGTTGGATAGTCAATACTTGTTCCGTGTGGCTAGTGACACCAAATATTTGCCAAATTATTTGTCAAATGCAATTATTTTTTTGAATGCTAATTGCCAAATATAACAGTTTTCATTGAGCACTACTCATTGATTATCTTCAAATTTAATTAATTTCACATCAATAAATAACTTCAGTGAATGAGAATCACGAGTGAGTATAAAATTTTCCATGTACATACACACGAGTTTAGCAAAGTCTTTTCCTCATAAAACCCAACCCCACCCCCACGCATAAGATAAGAAATTTTGGTCTGATTTTTAGGCTGATTTTATTGGGAAAAGACTACAGGTAATAGATTGTGAGGTTTCAAAGAAATTGGCCTTCATAATCATAACAACACGCAAACAAAATCATGAATACTAAAATGGCATGATATATAGACATACATTAGGGACTGACTGACTGACAACTCACGTTTTCCTCTCTCTCTCTCTCTCTCTCTCTCTCTCTCTCCTCATTTTAGCTAAACTGTTTTCTTTTTTTATATTCCAAGTTTCAAACATCAATTGAAATATCAAATAAAAATTAAACATTTAAGGGAGAGCAATAGAGACGTGCTGAGCTCGTCTTATGAATAGTTTACATTTTCAGATAAAGCTCCACCATATCACCTCTAGTTGTTGTGAAACCAATTATTGTCTATTTGGATGGGAGATTTCACGGTACAGATTCAGTGGAGATTTTGGTTTCCTTGATCTATTTGGCTGCCAAGAATTTCTGAAAAGAAAAATAAAATTTCAAACAAATCCACAACTTTGAGTCCAACCTCCGCCTAAGATTTGCTGGAAACTAATGGAGTGATTTGATTTATTTATACCTTAAATCCCAAATAACAAGGTAGAAATCGAAAAGAACACCAACAACGAAAGGGGGGCAAGTAATTAAATAACACAACAGTGCTAAACTATAGCCAGACTACAATTTCATGGCTTCCATGGCGGTGGTGGTGGCGGGGATGTAGCGTAGAATGGTGGAACTGCCGAAAAAATGCTATTCTTGTCAATGTGGTTGCCACCGCTACTTGTTAAAGAGACTAACGCAGCAACTAGCCCTGCATTTCCAGCTAATGTAGGCTCGGTATAGTTGTAATTAGTACGTACATCACGGAACCTATCAAATTTGTCGGGTCCACCAACCATCGCCCCAGTAATGGTGTTGGGATTAGGGTTATGACTGTCACGCCACTTCCACCCTCCAGTACAAGAATACCTGGTGCCGTCACGGGGAATAGATGCACCTCTATGGTGGACATGCTTGGGAAACCTAGTTCCATATCCAACTAAATAGCTCATATTTCTTGGATTGGCTCCCAATATGTAATCCACCTATATATATGAACACAAACAACAAACACAATTGTGAGTTAAGAGGTTATAATTTGAAAATCATAACCAAATTCACCAGCTGATAGTATATATTATCTCTGTCACACAGAAAGAAAAAAAATATATATATATAAAGAGGAAGCAGAGAAACAACCTGAGAAATGGCGAAGCGGAGCAGAACATCTGAGGAGATGTAGGAAGGCCCACAAAACCAGCCAGGAACGCCAGTTGCATTCATATAATCAACATAGAGAGATGAAATGAAAGCAGCATTTACTACAAATTGAAGAGGTTGTGGACGTCCATGGTTCAGTTGTATCATACCTCCTGCATTTAATCAAACACCATAACAACGCATTATTATCTCTTATTTTTATCTCATAAAGTCGCCTTCTCCAAAAATAAGTTAATGATGTGAAGTTTTAGAAAATCAATTAAAGTTTTAGAAACTTCATTTCTCTTGTATTTAAGAGAACTTCTATTTTATGTGGGTTTTAGAAACTTTCTTTCTCTTATATTTGAGGGAACTTCTATTTTAGGTGGGTTTCCTTTTCATATTTAGTTAGGATTCCCTTTTTCCTTCTAGGATTGGGATACCTATTGGAGGCTATAAATATAGTAGTAGGGCATTAGCCTAAAGCATTCAGAAAAATAACATTGAGAGTGTGAGATCTCTTGAAAGGGTTGTAAGTCTGAGGATAGAAAGAAGAGGTGAGAGCAATATTGTAGAGAGAAGCAATATTGTAGAGAGAGAAGTTTGAGAAGCAAAGCTAGAGAGAAGCTTATGAGAGTAGTTGAGTGTGTGGCTTGCTTTGTAATCTATTTGATCTTAGTGAAAGAAGTTGTTCTTTGCCGTTGACGTAGCCAAAGAGTGGTGAACCACGTAAATCATTTGTGGTGTGTTTCTATTTTTTTTCTCTATTATTTTCGTGTTAGTATTTGCTTGTCATTGTTTGTGGTGAATCCTAAGCATACAGCGGGTGAAAATCTTAACAAATGACATATATATATATATATATATATTTATATATATATATATATACATATGCAAAATGTACGTGCTTCACATTAACATAAATATAAAATCNGAGTGTGTGGCTTGCTTTGTAATCTATTTGATCTTAGTGAAAGAAGTTGTTCTTTGCCGTTGACGTAGCCAAAGACATATATATATATATATATATATTTATATATATATATATATACATATGCAAAATGTACGTGCTTCACATTAACATAAATATAAAATCAGTAAATTAACCTCACCTTGTGTCCAATTGAAGACATTGAACCTTCGAAGATAAGAACACATATTTAAACCTGTCATGTTGTGATAACTTTGCAACGTACTCTCATAAGGGTATTCAGGGCTTAAAAATATCCTCATTCTTGTTAACAACAATTGGGCTGCTGGTAACTTATTATCCCAACTCAACACACTTAAATCTGGTATTCTTGAAAATGCCTTAGCATTTTTCGTTATCCCCTTGTTAGTTGCTAGTTCCAAATAACTAGAATTACCCGTGGCATAGTACATCCATGCCGCTCCCCACATGTACTCATCATAATAACCTGTCGAATTATAGAACATAGCAATGTTTACGTCTCCTCGGCTATAAGAGGTACGCTTTCGAAAGTCCCTAGCAAACCGGAATAACGTTGTGGCTCCTTTGATGAGTTTTTTTGAGTATTTAGTATTGTCACGAAAGACAATTGAGGCTGATGCCAAGGCTGCTGCCATCTCGCCTGCTAGATCAGGCCCTGAAAAGGTTGTTGTCACAGGCCGCGGATAGTCCATGTCTTCTGGTCTTTGCCAACAGTAATGATCATCTGGAGTGGTGAAATCGTTCCAAGCAACACCCACCTAGCAGCCAAGTCACATTATGTCAGCCAAGGTCTAAGGAATTGAATGGAAATATTAGGACTGAATGTCAACAGAACAGATTTGAAGCCAAGTATATATTCATAAACCTCAACTTCTAAAGGCTGGAAATATTAGAGCATCTCCAATGCAATGTGGATGTAGTAAAAAATAGATGCCACGTAGAAAAAATACACTTTGTCCCGAAAAAATTTCTCAAATGCTAATGTGAAGATAAACTTTGAAGCTGAGTTGGCATTATAATAGAAAGGCATTGGTGGAATGAGAAGACATTAGTGTAGAAAACGAGGACATTGTGAAGCCCATCCTCTAATTCTACTGAGGACAAATAACTAACAATGAAATGAGAGTGATTACAGATGTATACAATTGCATTTGTAAAATACGAGAAGGAAAGGCAAGTAAAAAATTTCGAAGTACCTGGCTATAAATTTTGTTGATAGTTGTGGCAGAGGAATTGAAGGTGAGGAGTAAGTAATCAGTACCCCATTTGATGATATCCCTTACATGCTCATATTCTCCTATTGCTTTGTATTTATGACTATACTCTATAACACTCCAACTTAACATACTCATCGAGAAAGCCATCGGAAAATGGAATTTTATGTTGTCACCCGCATCGTAATATCCTCCGACTAGTCCTCCCTTCACGTCTGATAAGTCTGATCCATCTTTTAGTCCTGAATTCCCTCTCCATGGAACTCGATTGTTTTTTGGCAGCCTCCCCGCTATACGTTTCCATCCCAGTTAGTTAATCCCAAAATAGATAGAATTTCTAGGTTTTATTTTAATTTTAATCAATTACAATTCAAACATTGTGTTCAAAAAAATAAAAAATAACTTTTTTTTTTTATTTTTTATCATGGTTATCCGACTCAGCCGAGTCAGGCTCTACTAGCTCAAAACAGACTCTAATCTAAACTGAGCGAGCTGGTCGCCTCTAAATTCGGTCTGGAAGCAACTCAGCCTGGCTTGGCCCCGACTCAGTGAGTACTTAGAGTGTTCTATAATCTACATAGTATATACCAGTGTTTTAAAAACCGGACCGGACCGGCCGGTTCACCGGTGAACCGGTGACCCAGTCAAATTTTCAGTTCAGGTCAACATTGATCCAGTAATTTTCTCAAAAACCGTCTTTTTAAATGTGAACCGGTCGACCCGGCCGGTTGAACCAGTGAACCAGGTGACCCAGTCAATTTTTAAACCGATTTTTTTAAGTTAAAGCGTTATAATTTTTTACATTTTGTAAAAATGAGCTTGCTGGGTTTTGAACCTAGGACCCTAAAGTGACAAACCTCCTACAATTTCAGCTACCATTAGATTGTTGTCATTATGATAGTATAATTACTATACAACTAATTGTTATTTAAGAGTTTTAGCATTTCCCAAAAGACACTTAACCTACTGGTCAACCCACTGGTTGAACCAGATTGACCCAACCCACTAGCTTTTCCGGTTCGATTACCGGTCCGGTTTTTAAAACATTGGTATATACGTTCATGATGCCTCTTTTCTTGATTTATTGATTTGCATGAAAAGGGCGAAAAATCTGACTCATTCCCTAGTCGGCTGACTCGGCTGACTTAGTCCCAATTTGGACTGATTCAGACGGTTTTATTCTTTGATTCTAACTCATTTTTTACTTTTTATTTTATTGTTATTTTTTTTCCTAGCGCATGCTTAATTTGGGCGACTTAGCCCGACCGACTTGGACTTTGTCACCACCAAGTTGGTTGGCCGAATCCAAGTCGCCCAACAATGTTACAATGTTATTGTAAAAGCAGTGAAAGAATAAGTGAGATTTTAAAACGAAAAGGTGAGTCCAACTAGAATTTCCTATACAAAACTACTACAATGAAAAAAAAAAAAAGGGGAGGGAAGTGTCTTACACATTTGTGCATCGAAGAAGAGTAGGGCCTTTTTTAGAGCAACTGTGTAATTGTCGGGAGGAGGAGGATGGTGCTTATGCTTGGGCAAGGTCTTGGCAATGCTGGTTGTTGGTAGACCGATGACCAAGAAGGCTATGAGGATGTACCCAAGGGTACACTTGAAGGCTGTACGGTGGTAAACTATTGAACCAAAATCTACATACCTTTTCTTATTCTTCTTCTTTTCTTGGGGTCCCAAGAGCCAACTCTGTTGTGTTTCGTCCAACTGCAACTGGTGATGAGAGTGAGACAGAGCTCCTCTGTTCTTCAAATCCATCATATTTCTTTCTGTTCTTCTCCTCTCATCATCTTCTGCAACTGAATCTTTATTTATCTCCAATGAACCTCCCCGGCCCCAGTGATTCGCCGAATGCATCGTTTAAAATTTTAAAAACCTCTCCCTCTCTGTCTTTTTCCCTCTGATCTTCTTTTAAAAATTTTAAAAACCCAACTCAGAATTCGTCCAGAAATTTAACAGGTTTACAAATTAAATATTTTTCAATTGCCACAAATAATGGAATTATTTGTTTTTTGAATGTCAATTGCACTCCACATTTTGATAGTCAATGCCAGTTGTTCCGCGTACTGGTGACACCAAATTAAATATTTGTCAATTGCCAA
Source organism: Macleaya cordata (assembly GCA_002174775.1). Classification (NCBI taxonomy): domain Eukaryota; kingdom Viridiplantae; phylum Streptophyta; class Magnoliopsida; order Ranunculales; family Papaveraceae; genus Macleaya; species Macleaya cordata. The sequence continues at coordinate 88,421 of MVGT01004512.1, forward strand.
ATAAAATATATATTTTTTTCAACGAAAATTTGCCAGATACCAAGCAGCGCCTAGCCTAGCCTAGCCTAGCCTAGGTATTAAATTGTATAGAAAGTCAGCATTTTTAATTTCACATCTCTTCCATCCACATGCAGAAACAGTGATGAAGAAGACATCACGCAATAAAGAAAGAAAGAAAGATGTAAATTGAATAGAAAGTTGGAGTTTAATTAGTCTGAGTCGGAGAGATACATACATATATGATATAACAGGGAATAATAAATTGTGAGGTTTCAAAGAAACCTCCTCTTAAGTTAACTATTGTGAAACCAGTTAACAGTATTTATTTATATATCTGGGTTCTATAAAAAATATAAAAAAATAAAAAAATAAAAAAAAATTTAATATATCTAGGGGTCAAATGACTCAAATGGGACTAAAATAACTTGCTTAAAACTTTTCTACCACTAATTACTTTTACCAGGGTCTTGACTTCTTCCTCATCCCTTCCAGATATAGATAAACAATTAATTAAGCTGGGTACCACTTCCAGAAGGCCATATAAACTAATGGTTTTTACAATTCACAGTAAACCCAATACCAGTTTCCTCTATTAGGTGTTCAAATTTTTGTCTGACATTGATTTAGGGTTAAACCCTACATAGAACCCAAATCCGGGTTTCAGTCTAATAATGGGTTAAAATCATTTCCATACTCAGCTGATGTGAAGAAAGATGAATGTTTAGTCTGTTTAGATTTGTTTTAATTCATTTTAGGGTTAATTTAACTTACCCCTCAGAATTATTCGTCATTCATCATTTGGACGTACCCCCCTCAAAGATCCCGTGATTAACTTACCCCCTAAAACTCATGGTTTCGTGATTTTTTCGTCTAAAGCTACATGTGCGTCTCGTATAGTGTCATTTATGACTAAAATACTCCTCTGAACTAACAAGGAGAAGAAACATCAGCAACATGGGAAGAGGAAGGAAGAAGAATAAGAAAGAAGAAGAAGGAAGAAAGGAGGAGGGGGAAATCAATCCCATCCTTCCCCCTCATCTTTCTCTATTTTTTTTTTGGGTGAATTTCTAACTTAAAAACACTAAAAATTTCATCTAATTTCCTTCTTTTTAAACTAGGGTTTTTGCTCCTCATACCTTGTTTTTCAAGATCTTGATGAATTGGAGCTCAATGGTGATAGAGATGATAAGATGGACTGACTTTTTTGTGTTAAGGTGAGAAATCAACACCCTTATGCTCTAGATTTTGTTACTTTGATTATGTAAATTGAGATTTTTGAAGAAAAACGAAACTTGATGATCAAGAGGAAATTGATGTCGATTTTGAAACAAAAATCAATCAATTTATTCCCCAAAATAATCCCCTTGCATCTTGCTATTTCTCTCTCCCTCTCTCTTTCTCTCTCCCATCTCCTTAGGTCATCCACCATGATCGTACCTTCAAAAGATAAAACTTAGGTGTTAGTTCAAATGGGTATTTTAGTTATGAATAGCATTGTGCGAGACGCACATGTGCCTTTAGACGGAAAAATCACGGAAAAGGTGAATTTGAGGGGTTAAGGGATCTTTGAGGGGGTAAGTTTAAATGGCAAATAATTCTAGGGGGTAAATTAAATTAACCCTTCATTTTAAACATGACTATTTTTTAAGTATTATTCAGTTTATTTGCTTTTCATTTTTCATTTACAAAGTCTCTAGCTAATCTAAATGCATTTCATCACAGAAATCCATCAACTTTCAGCTTTCTTTGAACAATAATTTGAGGTGCATTTATCATGTAAGAGAATCAAGTAATTCAATAGAGACAGATTATTAAACAAGATACTAAGATAGTGTTGCTTTTGTAGCCATGAACAAACATACAGCATATTGATTCTGAACTTAATTCAAACCTACATGGAGAAAGGAAACAAACGGCTGCTTGTAACTACTCAAGGGTTAAATATCCCACCTCTTCTTCACCCTGAAAATGAAGACAGGCGATTTCAAGTCATCTTGAGGGACCTGGAGCATGAACTGCATTTTCATTTTCATCGGGGCTGTCTTTGCCTTGCCTTCTTCATCTCCGACCTGAAACCAAAACAGTAGCCAAAATGAGCCTAACATTTCTCACCACGATTTTGATAATCATATGATGCTTATAAATGATAAAACATCCAAGAGTTTCTCATCTTTATACGTGAACGAAACTAGAGATATTTGAGATGATTCACAGTATGATTCTTTACAAGATAAATTTCACAGAATGATTAAGATCTTCTCTGCAAACAGAGGAGAGAACGCTCCAGTCTCCATCGGCAGTTGCATACTGTGTCAAGGAGGCTCACATGCACCAATTGTGTCCAGGGTCATTCCAATAGATTCATGCCACTATGCAAAAAAGAGCCTGTTGGTTTGACCTTTTTAGATACGTGACAGAATTATTACTTATGGGTTAATACAAAACAAAATTTATATTTCTGATTCAAATCTTATTTCTAAAAGATTGGGCACCTACTGTGCTAACAAGTTGATTCAATTAGGAGACACTATTGAAATCTACTATTTTAGCATCTACCTCGTGTCTTAGGCAAATATCTATTCTCAGATTACTATAGCCTAAAATATACCATCTCGTAAGTACTTGTGATAATGACTAAATTCTAAAAGACCTAAGAGAGTTTCTATTTAAAATGTGATTTGAATTTCAGTACAACTTTAAGAATTTTGGGGTGGATGCCAGGAAAAGGGTATATCTCTAACTACCCATTGTACTCTACTATTTCCCAAGATGAAAGAAGTGTTTCTCTTATGAGCTGGTATGGACACTGGTATTGAGGTGTGAAATCTTGCTTGGGTGTGTGTGGTATACCATTCCCCTCTAGCCCTTTTTATCTCCTACTCTAGAACCTTCATAGAAATGACAATGGCTATATTTCTGGCCGGTGGCAATTCATCTATATGACCATAAATTCATACATCTTACAAGATCAATTGGTCGGGCTCATATTCCTCCTCTTTTTTGCTTCTTTTTCATTGCATATTCCTCCCTTCACTTTCTCTCTTCATCACATTTTATCAAGCACATTATTCACAAAGAAAGATTGTAATGCCAGTCAAAAATGTGAATTCCATACTTGTGATACCCATGGTCACTAACAAGTATCATTCAGATATTAGTTCACCTAAAACTGGTATTTCTGCACATAAAAGCAAGTATTTTGATTTTTCTGAATTCCGCTATCATATTAATAAATCAATATCACTTTTAGCTTCTACGATAATTAACGACTAATTCCCAAATCACTTTTTGCTGGAAATAAGGTAGGTAACAAATGAAAGGAGCATTTACCCAAAGAGATGCCCAGCCAAGCCGCACCTCTGAATCATAACCAGCTTTCAATTTGAGGTCCTTACCAACTGTGTGCTTGTACACAGCATTCCAGTAACTCGAATCAAAGTTGTACAAGTAGCTGTCCATGTAATCATTAGAGGTAAATAAGAAACATTATTTCAAGAACATGATGATTTTGGTTTTCATAGCCTATCGATACTCGCTGCATGTACATGAAAGTCAAACAGTTCTACGTTTATCTGTGTGTGTGTGTGTGTGTGTGTGTGTGTGTGTGTGTGTATATATATCTTTTTAGGTAGGTGTCGGACAAAAGATTAATAGAGCTGGGGCATCCCTGAATTTATCAACCCCACCTACTGTACATGTGGCTCACATCCAGAGCAGCTGGCACACAACATTTGAACGGTGCACTGTAAATGATCTGCCACATCAGAAAGAGGCAATGATCTTGACAATCCTACTCTTTCTTTTTTAGAGAAATTCAGATCAACTTTCCTGACCACAAGAATGCACTAGCTTGGATGGTCAAGATCATCTCATAGGATAAATAACGAGGATATCTGATCAAAACAAATCTTGAGCATATCTATAACGAGGATCCAAACAGTAGACCTAGGAACCACTTCCTATAAGTGAGTCATGTCAGTGAGACAAAGTTGACAGCTGCAAACTCCTGCCTCTTTACACAGGCAATATCCAGTTACCACCAAAAACTTATACCCATAAGTTTATACTATATAGCTAATACCAAATTAGTGATGGACGAAGCACCACTAGAAATATTGTGGCCACAGAGAATGCTCACCTCAACTTGTCTGAAGGACCAAACCGCCGCTTGAATGCAAAAGACAGAGCATTTGATGGCAGAGAGATTCTTGGGATGAATGACACTTCCTCATCCTGCCATTCATTCAAATTTTCAATTATGTACTTCAGAAAAATGAATTAAAGTTTCGCAAAGAACATGGTAGAACCGAAGAAGCAAGCCTCCATGACTCAGCTAGAGTTTCACAACTCCAACGGGTTTAGAAAACGTGACCAGATAGCTCACCAAGGATAGCCTGGGCCAAAATTGACCTCATCGAAATTGGAAAGTCTTGGTTTCTGTAAAATGCAGTGAATTTTCAAGGAAATGGGTAATCAAGTCAACTAACTAATTTCATCTTGTCAGCTTATTTAACCAACTAAAATTCCGATAATTCCACCAATCTTGGGTTTAAAACAACATGAATTGTTGTCATGGCTGAGGACTAGGGCTGCAAATGGTGCGGTTTTAAATCCATTTCGAACCAGTCCGAACCGAAAAAAATACCGACAAACTGTAAAACCAAAAAATCCAAAACCAGAAAAACCGAAAAACCGCAAAAACCGATATTTATGGTCTGGTTTTGGTTTCATGTTTTCAAAAAACCAAAAAAACCGAAACCGTACCAAAAACACCGAACCGAAAGACCAAACCAAAAAAACTAGAAAAAAATCCGCACATATACCTATATAGTATACATATGCATTATTATAATATGCATGCTAACTTATGAAAATATGAATTAATGAGTCTGGCTCTTAATATAATCACAATTTCATAAGTCAATGTATTTATGTCAATTTGTATCCTATATGAGGCAATACATATGTGTGATGTGTGTTCTCAAATTTATATATATTATTTTGTATAATTATTATTTTTATTATGAAAAATTCAATTGTGGTATACCATGATTAAAATTGCCACTATGTTGCTATGGAAAATATATTGGGATCCATATAGAGATATTTAAGATATGAAGATGAACTCTTTACAGACTTTACTATGTATCTTCATAAAAAAAATAAAATAAATCATATTCGAGGACGAGCTATCTTGCACGTTGTTGGGGAGTGCCCCACCAAAAAAAATTTAAACTCCAGCATCTAATACCTATGAGGAAATTGAGTGTCCCACCAATTATTAAGATTTTAGTATATTGTGCCTTAGTTTTTTGTAAAATTAGAATTTGACCAACTCATTTCTTACCACGTACCCCACAAAGAAATTTGTTGTGCTTTGTGGTTTTCTCCTTAAAAAAATTTATGACTTCGTTCCTAATCATATCGTACCAAAATTTTTAACCCTATCAAAATTTAATTTAAAAGTAATAATTAAAATGGATGGCCTATAAATTACCTTATAATTATTTTTGATTGATATAATTTTTTGTAAGGATGATCTTATCATATTAAATTTAATAATTTTCACAGAAAAAGAGAGAGAATTAATAATTACTTAAGATGGTTGAACACTTGGACATTTTTTTTTCATGTTTTAAATTTAAATAAATATTTGGGTATTATCAGTTTTTCATTTATTAAGTTTGAACGAACTTTAATTTTTTATAATGCAAGTGTTCTAATTATGTCATGTTTTGGTTTAAGTTTAAATAATCAATTGATAAATATCATATGGAAATTTTTTTTAAATCTAGTTAAAACTTTAGTTTTGAATGATTTGTCCGTTAAAAAAACAGAAAACCCCTAAAAAAATCCAAAATTTGAAAAAAACCGAAAAACCCAAAAAATCCGAAAAACCGATGGTGTGGTTTTGGTTCTAAGAAAAAAAAAACCATCATGGTTTGGTATGGTTTTGGTCTTCTTAAATTAATCAATGGTTTGGCTATGGGTTTGACAAAAAACCCAACCAAACCGAACCGTGTGCAGCCCTACTGAGGACTATGTCTTTCATCCATTCTCTCAACCTTACCCCTAGAACTTCGTTTCAAGGAGGAAAGGATGAAAGAGAAAAAGAACCTTCATAAGAATTTATAAAGAAAATGAACTACACTAAGGTTCTATTGAAGAAAGAAGCTAGAGAAATTCACCTTGTATGAGTACCTAAGATTCAAATCCTCGTCCTTGTACTCAGCAGTGCAAATACCGTTCAAAAGCTGACCTTTCACAATCCCGCTTATTGCTAACACTTTCTTGACTTCCTCCTCTTCTCTTTCCTCCAAGGAAACCTCACCAATGGGGAATCTAAAGGTTGCTTTGGGCTGCAGTATAAATGGTAGAAAACATGAATTCACAGAAGCTTAAAATAAAATGTCATTGTAAACATGGAAGCGCTCGTATGTTTATAAGCTTAGCACCAGCAGTACTATAAGGCCTCTATCACCCATTATGGGTTGACACATTGAAATTCAAGGTATGTTTAAGCAGCCAAAGCTTATGATCAGCATATATGTGCCAGGATACTGGCACCACACAGAACCAAACATTCCCAAAATAGTATCAAAGACATCATGAAGCATACTAACAGTTTCACTCACCAAACCAATAGATGGAACAGCAGATGACAATTCAATTTTATAAGAAGGATCGGCAAGACTTGCAACCATCGCCACCTCTCCTTGTTGTGCCTACAAAAAAGGAAAAATAAAATAAAAACAAAGCTGAAATAAGAAAATTGGTCAATTGTAGTTATGATTTAAACTAATATTTCATACATCATGCACAACAGGACCAGATACAAGTTTATTTTGAATTAAAGATAGTTTGTGCACTCAAGTTAACAACTGCTTTTGCATTGTCTTACTCTAGGACACTGAGTGGAGAAGGAAAAAAAATATACATCATCACTGGCTCAAGAATCCAGTCCCAACCTCACTCCAGTGCCAAAACAACACAAAGTTGCTAAAACGACAATGGAATTGTTTTCAGCATGTTTTGCAAAAGCCCTTTACAACGTTCAGCACTTAATTAGCAACTGCTTGGGCATCAGACCTTTCACAAGATCAATCTAACATAAATCAAAGAAGCTAACCTCTTAATGGAAAAACTCTCATGCTGGACATCTTATCAGAAGGGGTTCTACAATTCCCAATAGATGCCATCTATGCAAGGCAGACGCTGAATCCTGAAACATTTTCTCTTGCACTGCATTCTCTAGAGAAGTTTGGAAGAGATTTTTCAGGGTGGAAGATGCATATTAGCTTTGCATTCACAACGTTATGAATAGCTTTAGTTTGGATCATGAGTTATGCCACATAAATGATGCTGGATTCATCTGTCAAGAATATATCAAGATGGACTTATGCATGTTTGAAATCACTTCTCTGTATATAGGATAAAGTTCTAAAAGGTTTTGTAACTCTACAATGAAATTTCTTGAAAAAGGTGATGAAGAAGCCCTCAAATAGGAACTCCAGACCGAAGGATAACTCTCATTGATAACAAAAGAAATAACTCTCTTCTTAGAAAACAGTTTCAGTAAGCCAATTCTTCTCCAAGAGTAGGTCTCCCTTTCCCTTGTTATTCATATCAAACTGCGTTCCTGGATTTAACTAGATTCAACAACCCATACGAAACCTTCCCAAAATGAATCCCTCTGTATATCCCATTCAACGTAGCCTAGAAGCATAATTAGACATCTTATGGATTATATGGTCCATCTCAACATAAGAACCTAAAATCACATACAAAACTTGGCCAAACCGCCTAACTACCGTCCATATCATTAAAATAAATCACCTTGCCAACACCATGGAGGCAGTTGGTTAGTGAGACTGTGTTAGAAAGGAACCTTATCAGGCTGCTTAAAAGGCACCTTGGGCGGCTTTACCTTGAGCTTCAAGATGGATCGATCAGTATGGTCTTCAAAAGAGTTACGGGTGGGAACCATGATGAGGTGATATGGAGATGGTAAAAAGAAAGAACGCCACCTTCATATCAACGACATGAACAGTATTACACTAAACCAACCGGTGGGTGCTGGTCTAGCTGCTTGTAGTGTCTTTACTGTCGAAGGAGTAGGTAACTAAGTCTTGCACAGCCTCATTAATGTGAGGTGCGAACTAACAGTGATATACTGATGCAGCGATGCTTCATTACCTTTGGCTTTGGGCTATAAGTTCTGGGTCTTCACTAACCTATCCAGCTTTTGAGCCTTATATTCTCCTCTCCCATGCTCTATTGCCTCCATTTCCTTCATAAAGCAACAGTCAGAGAAAGACCATTGACTTAGTTTAGGCATAGGTTAGATCCACTTTACCATGACTAAGTGCCAATCGTTCCACCAGCACCCGCCATGTATGTTAGCTCCACCTACCCATTGCTCTATGGATCCCTCAAGGACAAGTAACCCAACCTAATCTCTTCCTCTATCCACAAAATCGGATTGACATAGTAGTTCTCACTACTCATCAGTGCATCATTCCCCCAAACTTGGAGAGAATCAGCATTTTAGTTTTCTCTGAATATAATTTGATAAGGTATTCATCATTGTTCCTCAATTCCATGCTTATAATCCACGATAAGGCAATTCTTCCACTTGATTAAATATTGAGGACAAGTACCCTTTCATGCATTGAGGTAGACGACTCTGATAATTTGCTCAACTCCTCTTCATGAGGAACAAGTGTTGTTGCATATCCTATAGCATGATTTCTGTGGCCACTGCCTTAGCTATAAGTATAAAACGTGTACGTATTAAATATAGGAGTAAATTGAGTATATCCAACAAGTCGAACTAATATCCATGTGCTTTACTCCGAAACTTTCCAAGACTTGGAAGAAAACCAAGCTTTTCAATCTTCAACTTATTATAAATCCCACCATAAATAGATACTCATTGTCCGCAATTTAACAGTTACATGTCACCTATAAAAATTTACAACAGCTTATATCGAGTACTTCTTTCTAAATTTCCCTAAAGAGTAAAGACTCAATTGAAGAGCCAACTTAGTCTAACTTTTTGAACATTTAGTAAACCTTGCACGGTTTCAATCAAAATAATAAATGCCAAATCATGAAACTGTAACCAATATATGTTCTTTACGGACAGTCATCAATTATATAATTTTAAACTACAAGGTAAGCACCAAAATCAGTGTTATTAAAAGATATGGAAGTCTTCAGTGCTCCAGTGGAATGTTTTAGAGGCATCCAATCAAACAATCCAGAAGAAACTATAATTGAAACAAGAAGGGCAGAAATAAAAAGAAGCATAAGAACCACTTGATTGAAAGACACACAGTGTGGTTCCTTATAAAAATTTGATTAATAAAAAGCAATAGCATTAGGTTCAACATCAGCAAGATAATATGTCCAGCAAGAAAAGAGATCAAATATGTAATTCAATACCTTCAGCACTATATTATATTAGGAAAAGCCTAAATCTAGCAGCATTTTATGGCAATACAAGCATGCAAAGTTTCAAGATTTTGAGTTCACAGACACCACAATAGAGACAGTAAAAAGTAATTGTGTACTGCAAGAAACACGCACCTTTCTATGATGGTACTTGAATAGAAAGAAACTACCGAAGTTAATAGAAGATATAATAGATTTGCTATCATCGCAAGCACATGACATACAAAAGGACGTTGTTGAACATCCTATACGAAAATATTTTGGCTCCCCAATCTGATTTCTCTGGAATATAAGTTGTCTTAGCAGATGAATTTATATTTCATTATTCCACAGATAGTAACCCAAACAAAAAGTTTGATCATCATAAACAACTTTGGTAAATTCTATCATGACTTTGCCATAAATGGTTTTCTATACGTGTGCTTGAGCCTAAAAGGGTTGAGTATATCATCACATAATTAAAATAAATAAATCACCCTATTTTCAAACTTCTAAGCATATCAAAAAGCAATAAACAAGTTAATCCATTCCAAACTATCGATTTCACTGTTAATTTTGACCTGATTTCTCACAGAATTAGAAATTTCAGACTGACTTGGACTCTTTTGAGGATGACCTCAAAGGAAGAGTAGATCATCCTGACCAAAAACCAACCATAGAATTATCTCCGTGTGGGCACCTTAAATACACAAACAATGTAAGAATACTCCAAACCCTCGTTAGGAATAACAAAAAAGAATATTTACATTCGGAACACTAATTTAAGGCTGTGTTTGATAGCAAGGAAATGTGTTCCGCGGAAATAAGTTCATTTCCACCACTTCCGCAGAATAAATTCCTTGGGGGGCCAAGGAAGCCTATTCCATGGAATTACATTAAAAATTAAATATTAGCCAAAATAAATCCAGAAATTAACATAGTATTCGTTCAACAATTACAGAAACGAAACCCACATCTTGCTTCACAATTCAATTGCTTTTCTAAAATAAACAGTTAATATGTTCAAGCTTTGGAACAAAATTATTCCAAAGATAACCCCAAAAAAGGAAGAGAGTAAAAGAAGTCAAGATCAGTAGTTAAGCAAAATTGAGGAACTAGTATATAATAGAGAGAGAGAGAGAGAGAGAGAGAGAGAGAGAGAGAGAGAGAGAGAGAGAGAGCAAAACCTTGACATCTTGAGCAGCTCGGAAGTGCAATCTGTTGCCAACATCAAAGGAACTCCTGAGATAGGCATTCTGCTCTTCAACATCGTAGTGCAAGGAGAGATATTTAGAAACAAACCCTATCTGGGGATCAGAGATTTGACCATTCTTGTTGTTCTGAAAAGAGAGCTTGAACTTAGCAAGATTATCGAAAAGCTTGCAAGAGATCTTATTAAAGAAGGCGGAGCTGTCACTATCAAATTCTGAGGTAACTCTAATAGCGGGGCGTTGAAAAGAGAAGAAGGCTGGTGGTGGTGGAGTAGGGTTTTCTGATGGTGGCGGTGGCGGTGGTGGTGGAGGAAGGGTTATTGTCGATGTTTCCAAAGAATTAGGGTTTGCGGTAGTGGTGGTGGTTACGGAATCCACCATTGCTCTCCTCAATCTTTAAATCTCACAGAGATGAGGCCGAGCAAAAGACGGAGAGGGCGGAAATGTAAAGGTTGAGATTGAGATTCTTCAGTCACTCATTTTTTAGAGACAGGAGTATTACTCTTTCTTTGAGAGTTCAGTAGAGACAAAATCATTATTTTCCACTTGGAGAAGTGTTTTAGAATCAAGAAAATGTGAAAATATAAATAAATAAATTGGCCCATGCAGGTCTCGAACCTGCGACCTTCGCGTTATTAGCACGACGCTCTAACCAACTGAGCTAATAGGCCATCGCTAAATTATTTTTAAAACCATTTTTTATTTACTAATAGTGCTTTCATGCCAAATGCGAAAACAATTCGGGTCATAGTAAACCCTTGTTTGGGATAGAGTAGGTAAGGACGACAAAGTTAGTGACATACGGCACAACACTTATTTCTCCCTTTAATCCAAAGCCCTAAGGTTAATAGTAACCTACTATTTATGATTCTATAATTTATTACTTTTCTAGATTACTTAAATTGGACTAGATGGACCAAAACCAATAATTTTCTGCACGGATAAATTTGGGAGGAGGCACACTCTCTGTCGTACGGCACAACTTGCTCCCGCCCTAGGACTGGAGGGAAGGGTTTAGTTGTTTGTGGTGCCCATGGTACTTGCACAAACCTCAAAAAATACTTTTTTTTGCTTATACAAAATGAGCATACTAAAAGGAAAAAGATTTAGGTTGTTTTCTTCAGGGGCATCCCCCAACCCCTCGACGGGGACAGCTACTTGTAGTCCTAGTCTCTCACTCGGGTTTTTATGTGCACTTGTCCGTACTCCGTCCCGATGATCAACACAACATATCCTAGTTCAGCGAGTCCCAACCAAGAGAGAAATCTCCACCATAGAGGAAAAAATATAACAGCCATTTACTATAGTCTCAACCCTTGTTATCAATCACCCAAATTATTTGCGTTTAATACTCATACTTTTTCGTATTTCCGAATAACGTTTAATACTTCCGTCCAAACGAAACCTAATCAATAATACACGAATTTTTTAACTAAAACGTTTAAAACACGTTTTAAGCGAATTACCGAATGGAACGGGTGAAAAATACTCCTACCTACTCTATTTAATGACTATCATACTTTCAATACAAAAAAAAATAAAAATGAAAAAGAAACCATAACTAATTGCTAAGGAACCTTCTTTGTTTTCTCTCTTTGTCTATAAACACCCAATTCTCTCAATTTCTCTCTTCATCGACACAGTCTGAAGACTCTGAACTCCATAAAGCATCTAGAAGACTTATTATATTACCGAATTTTTATTGCTAAATTTCTACATATGAACAGTATTAAACACGAATTAACTCGAAATCCAATATTTCTCTTACGCCGAATGATTGACCGTATGCCGAATTGCTAACAATATTTCTCAATTTTAACCGTACGCCGAATTACTATAACAAGGGTCTCAACTATTACCGACAAACACACTTTTTTATTGGAGAACTAGCAAACCCAACAAAGGACGTAGGTTTGTTCACAATTCCCATTCCCGGTCTAAATCACTAGAAGAGACGCAGTGAGCACTGTTATCAGTCTGCAAAGATCAAAACATTCCTAAACATGTAGCGACGAAAGAATGAAATTCTTGATGTTAGAATTGTCCATTAAAATGAAAAAAGAGTTCATATATTGCAAATCTAAATTCTTACCCCAACATTATCTATCCGTATAAAAGAGACCACCCATCCCCCTAACTGTTCATATTTTCTTTTTTCTTTATCTATTTCTTCATTTTTTTTTTAATTTTTACATCCAAAAAAAGAAACCAAGGAACGCTACTCATAAATTGCTTCAGTCAACCCTACCAAGAATCTAAAATTGAAGCAAAAAAAGAAAAAAAAGAGTTTAACACTTTACCAACAACAAATGGATTGACAGCCCCATCTAAAACCCCGCCATCAAACCCCCACACACAGCAACACCCCCACCACTAATACACACAGAAATTGCAAAATAAAAAAGTCGTTACACGCTACTGGTAACAACTGGCTTTCCCCGACCCATTGCAAATCCCTTTGTGCCATCTGGCATTCGTGGGCCTGGAGGCTGCTTCATTACCGTTGTTTGTTCATTCTGAATTGAATTAGTAGACGGAGGAGTACCAATGTGGTGGTTATTTCGGCTATTGTTGAATTGACCCCGACCACGCCCCTTCCCTCTGCCACGAGCCCGCCCTTTCCTAGGTCCCCCCTCCTTATCATTATTTGCCCCCTCCTCACCCTGGTAACAAGCACAGTATCAGTATTATTCTCACAATAGTTAATTATCTATGCCACATACAAATTTTGTTCTAATGAACTCGTCTCAAAGAAAAGGAAACCAAAATATCCTTACTACGTGTTCATGCAATGTAGTAGCAGATGATTGAGAAGGATCATCTGAATGCTTCTCGTTTGCATGCTCAGATGTGGACATGTCATCTTCCTCACCGTTTGCTTCACCTTCATGCCCTGCCTTTCTACCTCGGGGTTGAGCAGATTTCGACTGCATTCACCAATGTAGTTATCCAATTTAATGAGAAGGTCAAAGCATATATCAAATTCAACATCAATTCATGTACTAAAAGGAAATGTTTGGGCAGGCTGAGAAAATTAACTACGTTTGACTTGCAATTTTACAAAAATTTAGATGCTTTTTTTCAAAAGAACACAACTTCAGGACGGTTGTAGATAAATCTGAAGTCAACTTGGATTTGTTCTAAAGGCAGCTAAACTTTAGAGCGATTGTGAATACCGTCCGCTTAAGCAGTAATCGAACTCTTAGACCACTTCTCCAGTTCCTCTCATCGTTTAGCTCGGCAACCTGCCAATCAATAGAGAAATATCAGTCATAGTAAACGGATTAGTTGCAGAGAAAAACAAGTTCCAAGTCAAAGTTTCAGAAAAGATAATATTAAATAAACTCACTGCTTTCTCTGCTAGCTCAACGGTCTCATATTCCACAAACGCATGCAACTGCAAGTGTAACAAGACATTAGCAACATCAGAAATAGGCGCAGAATAAATCAAATAAGCATTATTTAAAAAAAGGCTCGATACTTCAGCAAGTTATTTTGTGCATCTCTAAATCATTCACAAAGTGACAGCAACACAAATTTCATGCAAGACAATCAGGACTTCAAACTCTTAAGCTAACCAGCTAGTCACATTCTTTTATGCTAAAAAACTAGGACAACAAAAGCCAAAAGAATCAGCAAAAAGCTCATCTGGGATTGGCCGAAATTGAATCCCATTAAGCCATCAATTAACCACCTGGATGTGTTATACATGTAAAGCAGAGCAACAAACCATTTGATTATATAGAAAAACTCACAATACATATTCTTTTGAAAACCCTACCAAAATGGATCAAATATCACAGGAATTCACATGAAAAGAAAGCAACACAAGTTTGATCTGGTAACTGTCCAAACAAAGTACACCTCAATTAAAACTAATCTCTACAATAAATCCTGAACAACCACCAACTATTGTACACTAACGGAACAAGTACCTTGTTACTGTAAAGCATGTTTTCCACTTTTGTCAATCTAGATGCTGCAGAAGCACCACCATTAGAGGGCTGAGGTTGGCAGGTACGAATTGTCTTTACACTATCACAACGAATAATTTCAAATAAGGTCTACGAACATTTATCAATAAAATGATAGTTTTCAATAAGTAAGGTCCTTACCTCCCAACAGCAGAGAAAACCCTCATGAGGTTCTGGTGGGAATGATCGTCGGGTAAATTTTCAGCAACAACAATGCGTGACTGCACATCGAGAGATGTAAAGATAGCAGAAATATCGCCACAAAACAAATTAACACTCAAGCAAGATTTCCAACTTCATGTATTCGGTTTTCCCAAGGTTTCCCTTGTCAGGAAATTCTCAAAAAACTATATAGAAAGCAAACTAATTATAGAAAAATTAGAAAACTGATTTTTTAAATTAAAAATATCAAAAACTCATGAAAACATTTTATAATTTTAACAAGAAAAAATCCATTAAAAAAAATATTTAAAAGAATCTTTTTTAACTATCCCTAGTCATGGAAGAAACTAAATTTTCCCTTCTTGCCCTTGCTCATTAAACCTTGAAAATTTTGAGTAAATGTGGCAGGGTTGAACACAATCTCAATTACTATTTATTTCTGAATAAAAAAATTGTTTATTCAAATGACGCAGCACCTAAGTAGTCGGACTCGGCCTGACTCGTCGAGTTACTCGCGAGTAACTTGGGGATCGGGGTTAGACCGAACCGATCCACCGATCCTTGCTCCAGCCGAGTAATTCGGCAATTTTCTCCTGACTCGGGCGAGTTTCAATCACTTATGAATCGGCGAGTCACTCGTTTGTACTCGGCCCAATAACATTTAAAAAAAATTGTGAGAAAAAGAATAATCTTAAACCCTAAAATCTAATCGAAAGAAAAAGGAGAAAGGAGCACCGACAGTTGAAGGAGAAAGACCGCCATTGAAGGTACGATTTCTGTTTGCTTTTTTTTTTTTCAGTTCTCTTCTTCTCTACTTCGACTGGAAACCCTAGCCCTAGGGTCCGTTTTTTCTTTTTCTTTTTCTTCTCTCCTCCTTCTCTTCTCCTTCTCTTCTTCTGCTTCTTCTTCTTCGTCTTCTTCTTCTGTCTTCATTCTTCAGCAGCAGTAGCACGTAGCTGCTGCTGCTGCTGCTGCTAGATTTTTTTTAGCTGTGACAGCAGCGTTTTTTTCCTTTTTCTTCTCCTTTTCTTTTCTTTTTTTTTCTTCCTCTCTCTAGTCTCCAGTCCACTGTAATCAGATTTTATATTTTGATTTTTAATTTTTTTTTTATTTTGGTCATACTGATTTTTTCCCCTAAATCTGCATAGATATGATGCCAAATGGACCAAATTGCCAATCTCTGAAGTCTGATCTGATATTGTGGTTTTAATGTTAATTTAGTATTTT
This sequence comes from Macleaya cordata, assembly GCA_002174775.1. Classification (NCBI taxonomy): domain Eukaryota; kingdom Viridiplantae; phylum Streptophyta; class Magnoliopsida; order Ranunculales; family Papaveraceae; genus Macleaya; species Macleaya cordata. Next base: position 104,430 of record MVGT01004512.1, read on the forward strand.
GTATATTATGAGACGTTATTATGGGGGAGGGGGCCTGTAGTTGTCACGGCCGAGTCAAGCCTTGGTCCGAGCCCAACTACTTAGGCTAGCACGTTAACTTTTTGCATTACTCGACAAAAAAATATGCAGCAATTTATTGTAGAGTTATTGCGGGTCAACGCAGATAATTTAGGTGTAGGACGTTTCACCATGCAGCACTAAGCGCAGACGAAAAATACACAAACTCAGAAAATCATAAGCATACCAAGTAGGTACTCATGTTCTTCAGAATATACCAGGATCTCAAATAATATCAAATAGAAGGAAACAATATCAACTAACTTGATAACAAACATACAACAAAATAAGCGAAGTAGTGAATGATAATTACCTGCAAGTCTTCCATATCCAACTCAGTCAATGGAATCTGACGCTTGACCTTCTTTCCATCGTCACTTACAACCTGTAGAATGTAGCACCAAACAACATAAGTGACAGTAGAAGAAAGGAGTTACTGTGTGCAGGAGACGAGGATGTGAATGCATTTAAGTGAATTCGTCAACTCACAAGCTTTGAAGACTTCTGGAGAACAGCAGCAAGCTGAGAATGACTACTGATAAGAGCTTTGATCTTCTTAAAAGATGCAACGACTGATATTGGCACTGTTCAAAACAACATGGTCTTGCCTTACTTTTTTTTGAGAGAACATGGTCTTGTCTTACTCAAAAGATAGATTAAATGCAAATCAACAGAACACATGAGAAGAGGAGTCAACACAGCCCACTATCTCAACTATCAGAGGCCCAAACCTACCTCCTGAATTATTAACCTGAGTCTAGTAGGGTGGAAGTTCAACTCTGTTCTAAGCTTCTAAAGATCATGACAAGTGGACTAGCCGACTAGGTTCCTCTGAGCTTCTCCTCCGCCAGAGAGATGGGTTCAAACTCAAATTTCACTCCATCATTGGTAAAATTATCGACAAAAATTCTTGTTTAATTGGCACTAAAGCAAGACATAAGGTACCCCTCTCTTATCTAGCATTTACAAGGACTTTGTACATAGGTTCGTTTTGTAGTTGCATGAGCAACAGACTACATTCATTACACATCATATTAGAACATACAACATTTTTTCTTTTTCTTTTTTTGGGCGGATGGGGTTTAGGGGGCTTACCAGATCAGATGGTTATACAATGGACAACTATAATTGATTCTAAGAAACTGCAACAACGACACACCACAAAAAAGACCAGCAAGCCCTTGACGCCTGTTTGGTGACAAATTGAGCACAAAATAATAGGTATCTTACCAAAACCTTCTGGGTCTTTATTAATGAACCTTATCAGATGGTCGGTTGTAGCCAGATTTGCATCACTGAAATAGTACTCCACCTGCAATACTTTAAGAGAAAAACAAAAATGCCAGCCATGGAGGTCAGGTTCAGAAGCAGTTACATAGACTATAGCAATTCAAAAAAATTCCTGCTGAGCTGCACACTTAATCGAACAAATGAGGTTTATAGTGGACAGTACACTTGCAAGAGGTAACATTGGCACCAATAAGTTTCTATTTTTGAATCACTAAGATTTACAGTTATGTAGTTTTTTGCTTTTCGGGAGTAGTTCAGGTAAGATCTCTATTAAGCTATTAGGCTTGAATTTCAGTTACTAAATCTTAGGAGTGGAACTGTGTTGCGACATGTCCCACACAAACCGTGATCAAGTGTGGTCGGCAGGTTGACGTTGGGCTCCGTACAAGATAATGGCGAGGCCAAATTGAAAAAGTCAAACTAAATTTGGAATACAATTCCTACTTATGTAATTCATATTATTACTAGAAGTCGTCCCATTTGCATACCTCCTTATTTTTACCCCCTCTATTGAATTTATGTACTTCTGAGTTATCAAGTACAAATTTCAGTAGACTGAATGGTTGACGTTTATAAAAGCATGCAAACTAAATAATGCTAACAGAATTGAAACACCTGTACATGAAACTTTATGTAACGAGTAATAAGTAAACCGATTCAGGCAATATATCACTCACTTTATGGTTCATGGTTACCATTTTTTAATGCAACGAGTACTTCAATAGAAAAGTAGAAAACAATAAGCCATAACTTCACTGACTCTCAGTATTAGCAATGATAGAAATCTAGCAAATTACCAAACAGAACTTTAAACGGGAATCATGTAATCACTCAATTGTTCTTCATCCAACCATCGAAAAACTCCCCACGAATTTATTCAACACTTCAAAAACCAATTAGGCATCTAAACACTCATACAAGAACTTAAGAAACCAGAAGAAACACAATTCGATCCATAATTCTGGAAAAACAATATAAAAAAAACAGAGAATTAAACTTAAACTCGCCTGATTCAAAATCTTCTGAGTAACTTCTTCGGACAGTCCGTTTCTGGTGACCGGAACGGGATCTGGATCGACTGGAACTTGAGCATGAACCATATCGTGTTCTCCAAATCCTCCATAGTTCTGATAGGGAGCATGAAATTGAGAATTCGGAGAAGGAAATATGTGAATCGGGGCTGGAATTTGTTGGATCACCAGCCTTGGGGGCTGCAGATCGGTCCGATTCGAAGTCCGGGGAACGAATTCAGGCGCCCGGGCATTCAATCGTCTGGAAGATCCGTTACGGGATGAGGAGACATCAGACGGTATAGACTCAGCGGGAGATCGATCTGAGATTTGATCGATCGGTTGATTGCCTGAAGATGGTTCTAGGGTTTCCACGAGTGATTCTTGAGCCATTATATCCAGATAGATAGGGTTAGGGTTTTAGGATGAGAAGTAAAGAGTAGGTGTAGTAGGTAGAGAGAGAGAGAGAGAGAGAGAGAGAGAGAGAGAGAGAGAGGGTCGGTCTGTCGGTCTGTCTTCAACTGATACTGGAGTCTGATAGAGGAGACTGTCAGAGCCCGTTGGGGGCTTGGAAACGATGGAGATGATTTCTCAGTTTTCAGAGGGGAGGCTTGGGGAGCGGTTATATAGAAATCCGGATTCTGGGGGTGACTCTCACGCGACTCGACGACGCCTACCCGGCGGATTTGATCATAGGGAAACTTTATTTGCACCCCTGCTTTTTGTCTTTTTGGTCTTAACACCCCACTTTCACTTTTTAATCTTGAGTAATGGCTGCTGTGTGCCGGTTCGCCGTGTGGACTCCCTTTCTTACCTCACTCCCTCAATGAGTGCCTTTGTATAGGATTGGTATAGAGATGATCCAATGATTAATTTTTTGTGATGATAGTTTCATAACTATGAAGATCATCATCACCAAAAACTATGTCATTCTTAAACTATAATCCATCGTTGGGATGTGATAAAATTTAATATCAATAAATTAACATGAGAAGGGATCGAATAATCCTAGGTTTCGATGACTAGAGCTGGCAAAATTATTTGTAACCCACCAACCCTACACTAATCTGGCTTGCTTGACCCTACCCTAACTTGATCCGCTAGCTAAACAGATGGGATTAGGGTTAGGATTTTATCAATTAATATATATATATATTAGTTTTAACAACAACTACCTAGCAAATTGGTTAGTACTCTTCCTTCTATCGAGGAGGTCGGGGGTTTTAACTTTAAGGAATTAGTATTGTTGTATATGTTTGTCCTGTAATTATGCTGGTGGTTTATCTTCATTAGTGGTGGCGATTTATCCTCCCTTGTTGGTGACGACTCCTCTTCGCCCATTGATGGTAACTTATCTTCGTATGTTGGTGGCGACTTTTCTGCGTTGTTCATAACTCCTAGTTTATCTTGAAGGACTCTGCGTAAATATCTAAATACACATGAGCATTTTTCTGTTGTTGAAGTTTTTTTTTTTATATACCTTTGTTTGTATTTGTAATTGGTCATAGAACCTTCAAAAAGAAATTTTTTTAGTATTAATTTTGATAAAAGTATTTTAGTAAGCTTTAATTTTTTGTCATATCGCCAATAACTGCTTGTCGGGTTGGTTGGCATCCCTCCCTATGAAGATATGACAATGGAGGTTATGAGACCAAACCTTGCAGTGATGATATTATTGTGTAGGTTTGCCCCAAGTAATCAATTACGTTGATGGCTTATTTGAGTCCATGCTGGTGTCCTTTCCCGCGTCCATGTATTGGTAGTGAGTTTTTTTTACGTTTGCGACTGTTTTTGGCGGTTTCTCTATGCTTCTCACTATATTTTGTGGTGCATCTTCACCTCGTTGAAACTTGAGAACTATCTCATTAAAATATTTTAAAAAATAGAAACTCTATTTATAAAATTAATGAAAAAATATTTATTTTAGAACATCAAATAATAACGACCAATGTTATTAGAGCTCACAAAATGGTGTGGGGAAAAGCTCAAATTTTGGGCTTGAACTCTAAAATACAACCTTATTCTCATTTTATAGTTTTATAGGAGATTTCCTATTTCAAAACAACTAAATACACCCCACCACCAAAAATAAATACACCCAACCACCATCATCACCACCTCACCACCATCACTTCTATCACCATGTCACCACCACAACCTCACAACCGCCGCCGCCACCACCACCGCCATCTCAGATCTAGGTTTCTCTCTCTCTTTTTTCTCTTTATCTCTTATCTTTGTGTGGTATCTCTCTTTCTATCTCCCTTTATGTTATCTTCCTATCTATCTTCTTTCATCCTTTTTGCTATATTTCTTTCTCTCTCGATCTCTCTTTAACTTTATGTTTGCAGTGATGAAGGATGGGGTGGTGACGTGGTGGCAATGAAATTAGGGTGGTGGTGGTTGTGGGGGAGGTGGTGGGGTGTAAAAGAGAAAAATGAAAACCTTCTCCCTAATAAAATCACCCCTTCTCCCTAACTATTTTGAAAATTTTTGGAGAGCCGCCTAACTGGGAGAGCCCTCTATCTGAATTAGGAGGCCTAATAACAACAATCATAATAAAAATTAGGCCACAAATATTTTCACACAACTAATTATTATACTCATACAACTTTTAGCTAGTTGTAGGGCTAAGGTAAAAAAATTGTGTGGAAATATCAATGGCCTAAAAATTAAAAGTGATTTGAACGGGTGAATTTTTGTGGGCTATTTTTGTGTCAAAAGAGCACATAGTCGATACATAAGAGTGACGACATTCGTAATCGCACAACTCAAATTTGTACTGTCGATTATGTATATGACCAGAGCAACACAATTACAAAATGGTTTAGCGATTTTAGATTACAGATAGATCATTTTACAAAATTTGTACTGTCGATTTTCGGTTACGGGTTACCAACTAACAATTTGGCCAAAAGTTGTGTTTCTATAGTAAAAAGTTGGGTGGCAATATCGGCGTCCCATAAGCAATTGAGTAATTCAACCAATTTTCAATTTTTATCTGATTATTATTTTTTATTTGATTTACTCTCTACCCTACCTCGTATTAATAAGTCTCATTTCTTTCTTTCTCTCTCTAGATCTGATCTGAAAACTCCGGTAACCGACATTACCAGAAAAACGACGAGGGGGTTTCAGAAACCGAATTTTCCACCATGAGAATACCTTCTTCTAGGTCAAATGACGATGCGGTGGGCGGATTCAGAGATGCTGAGTCGCTCTTTCGTTCGAAGCCAATTTCCGAAATCCGCAATGTCGAGGCATCCACAAAGAAAGAGATCGAAGAGAAGAAGGAAGAGCTTCGGCAACTCGTTGGGAATCGTTACCGAGATCTAATTGATTCAGCCGACTCAATTGTCCTCATGAAATCATCTTGCGAGTCAATCTCTGCTAACATTTCAATGATCGACGAATTCATTCGTTCACTTTCAACAACAGATATCACCTCGCAAACCCCCAAATTAAGCCCTAATCCGGCTAGGGTAAGCGTTTACGGGATCGCCAGCCGTGTGAAGTACTTAGTTGACACGCCAGAAAATATCTGGGGTTGCTTGGACGAATCGATGTTTCTAGAGGCTTCTGGAAGGTACATTAGGGCCAAGGTAGTCCAGGGATTGGTGAGTAGCAGTGACACAGATAGGGATTTCTTGGCGAATTTCCCTCTCCTTCAGCATCAATGGCAGATCGTCGAGAGTTTCAAGGGTCAAATTTCACAGAGGAGTAGAGAGAGATTGATGGATTGTGGTCTCAGCATTGGAGCTTACGCTGATGCTCTGGCTGCCGTCGCGGTCATTGATGAGCTTAGTCCGGAGCAAGTTTTGGGATTGTTCTTGGATTCTAGGAAATCTTGGATCTCACAAAAACTAGGTACGTGTGCATCAGCTAATTGTGATTCCGGTTCCGTGATTTCGGTTTTTTGTGAAGTTGTTAAGATAATTCAGGTTAGTTTAGCACAAGTAGGAGAACTATTTCTGCGAGCTCTGAATGATATGCCCCTGTTTTACAAAATTATTTTGGGTTCACCCCCTGGTTCACAATTGTTTGGGGGACTTCCAAACCCCGAAGAGGAGGTTAGGCAGTGGAAATTACACAGGGAGAAACTCGAGTCTGTTATGTTGATGCTTGATAAAGAGTTCATTGCTCAAACTTGTTCAAATTGGTTGAGGATCTGCGGTGAAGAGACTGTTAGTAAAATCAATGGGAGATACTTGATTGACATTATCAATAGTGGGGAAGAGCTCGCTTCGGCTGAGAAGCTGATCAGAGAGTCGCTGGATAGTCGGAAAGTGTTGGAGGGAAGTTTAGAGTGGCTCAGGAGTGTTTTTGGTTCCGAAATTGAGTCTCCTTGGAACAGACTCCGTGAACTTGTCTTGAAAGATGATGAAGATCTCTGGGATGGTATATTTGAAAATGCGTTTATTCGAAGAATGAAAGAGATTATTGACTCGGGATTTAAGGACTTAAGTGGAGTTGTTAACGTGAGGGATTCCATTCGGGCAATTGTGGCGGCCCCTGGAGGAGGCCGCATTGATTTCCAGGCATACTTAAATAGACCTGCTACTGGTGGTGGTGTCTGGTTTTTGGAGCCAAATGTTAGAAAGACTGGTACAGGATTGGGATTTAAAGCAACAACAGACGAGAATGATTTCAATAGTTGTCTCAATTCTTATTTTGGACCAGAAGTTAGTCAAATTAGAGATGCAGTAGACAGTAGGTGCCAGAGTATTCTAGAAGATTTTTTGTGTTTCTTAGGGTCTCAAAAAGCAGCTTTGAGGTTGAGAGAGTTAGCTCCATATCTGCAAGATAAATGTTATGAAAGTGTATCGACTATAGTTAAGGAAATTGAAGATGAGCTTGCACGCCTTTCTTCTTCCATGGGCAACAGAAAAGAGGAGATTGACTCTGAACCACCAGCCATAATTGTTGAAGGATCTCTATTCATTGGGCGACTCTTATTTGCATTTCGAAACCACTCAAGTCACATACCATTGATACTTGGTTCTCCAAGGTTATGGGTGAATGAGACTAGCTCTATGATGTTTGATAAGTCACAATCCATCTCAGTGAGCTCCAGGATTTCCCTTGATTCCCCGATGCGTGATAGCCCCAAAAGGCAAAGTCTGAATAGCATAAGAAGGCAATCTTCGTCGTCTATGGCTGCCTTGTGTGGGGTGAATGACAGTTCCAGTCCAAAACTTGAATTACTTAGCAGTACATTACGAGATATATGCATTTGGGCTCACAGCTTGTGGATATCCTGGGTATCTGATGAGCTATCATCAGTTTTGTCGAAGGATCTCAAGAATGATGATGCATTATCATTGACAACTTCCTTGAGGGTGAGTGGAGTTTGCTCAATGTCAGACCCTATTTATTTGGGTTATGTTTCTTCTTTCATTGTATGATTTTTTTCTCTTCTAATTCTTCCCCTTTAGGTTTTCTCTATGGTTTTCTAACTGTACATGTTCATGGATGTTGGTAGGCAAAACGTCACTCACAAGCAAGCATTAACTTCACTATATTGTTCGTCAGTTCAAATAAAGTGATAAAATTTACCGCGAATATTTTTATAATTCTATTCACTTAGGAAGATCTATTGTTGCTTCTAGTTAACTAGTTTTCTCAGCTCAAGCTATATGTTTGAGATGCTTTTTAGTGCTCATGGAAAAAACAAAGATGCTTTTTAGTAATATGTCGTCTTTTGCTGGGGGTTTTCAGGCAAAAGAAAGAAGATATTGGGAAAGTTTCGAGCTCCACACTCTAATTCAATAATTAGAAAAGATAATGAAACAAACTAGAAAAGGTGCATGTACATCAATTTTGATATCATCCAAAACTGGTGTATGTCTTGGTGGGCTTTGTTACAATATGTTGCAATCTGTTGTTTCCAATGGCCTAATGGGAAGTCTAGTTCCACTGTTTAGTCTCTCTGGGATGAAAAGACCAGGTTTTTTATTTAATTCAACCATGTAAATGGAATCTGAGGACATATGAGTCTATAGTTGTCAATTTTGAATTTCACTAAAAAATTCAGCTAGATCAAGACTCGATCAAAAGAAAACAAAAATCAGCTAGTTCACAAAATTTCTCTTGTCTAGCAGAAGATTGTGTAATCTAGGCTATCTCCAAGTAGCATTGATTATGTAGAATGCAGGTGAGTACGTTGGCTGCGTTAGGTGTGTATTTTATCAGCCAACTTTACTATTTTGGTGTTACTATCCTGCTCTTTAATAGATATGGATTTGGAATTGGAAGACCTCTATCTCGTTTTTTGTTCATATTGGTATTAAAGATATTCATAGTTTTATCTCTAAGAATCTCTATCTCTGTTCTTTTTCATAGAATTGCAAGGATATAAAAAAATCCCTATTTTTGTAACTGTGGACTAGGAGAACGAAGTTTACTAGTAAGGCCAATAGAATTTGATCCCTCATCGTCATCTATCCATTATCTCCACATGGGGAAGAGCAATGTGGATCTTATTTCACTATCCAACTGTATCCTAATCCATATATTTCATCAAGGTATGTGCCTTAAAGATCTTTCTTTAAAACTTCGTCCTATGTCCACTTTGTCTTGCCCTTCTAGATCCTTCGTCCTGCATCAAAGTGCCCTTTCTCACGGTGTTATCATCTGTATTTTTGTACATGGCCAAACATGACCAAACCATCTCAATAGACTTTCTTTTAGCTTATCTTGTACCTTGGCTATCCCTAAATTCGTTAGAATTGCTCAATCACGATTCTGGCTTGATAGAACAGAAGATCGCTATTAAGCAACAAATACTTTAAACTCTTCTTGTGGGGTTGCAAAGGGATGAATTTTTTTATTTTGTATTTGATTGTATTTTTATTTTGTTTCAATAATACATTATGTAGTTACCTTTGAATATTGTGCAGAGCTGGGAAGAAACTGTCGTTAAACAAGAGCATTCCAATGAGGGCCCTCTGGAGATGAAAATAGCACTTCCTTCCATGCCTTCACTCTATGTTACTTCTTTCCTATTCCAAGCCTGCGAAGAAATTCATAGAATTGGAGGTCACATCCTTGACAAATTAATACTTCAGAAATTTGCATTGGGACTCTTGGAAAGGGTAAATCTTGTCCCTTTTTATATGATTTCATTATTCTGTAAGCACTACTAGCCTTTGGAAATATTGCTACTATTATCTTAGTGGACTGGTGTTGCATTTGAACCTTTCTTCTTCTTCTGCATGTGTTTATGTGCTTCTATGCATGTGTTTACGTGTTTTGAGGACTCCTGGATTACATCATACCCAGCATGCATGTTTAGGGTGTTCTCCTCTCCCATATATTTATTAATAATAGTGGGTCCCATAGAATCTTTCTATAATCATACACTTCCTAAATAACCTTTCTATAATCTGAAACTTACTAAATAATGGAAACCCCTACAATTCAAAATAGGAACCTATATCAAACTAAAAATAGAAACTGTATTAAACTAAAAATATGGAAGTGACATACTGCCTATACAGCTTCTCATGACTGGCCTTGGGACCCAAATTATTGAAGATAATGCCCATTCTAAGAAAGATGGAAAATTTAAAATGGAAGCTGAATAGCTAATACCATTTTACTACTTTATGACTTGAAAAAGTAAGTTACCGTAGTGGTCGAAAGTCTTCTCAGTAGTATGCTCTGAGTAAGATGCTAGTGTACGTTACATCTAGATTGAAAGCGAGTCCGATATCTATCACATTTGGATAAAACCATACCAAGTTAGTTCCCTATCTGGATTTATATGAATCATACCTGAGTTCAATCTATTTCAGTGAGGAGATTGTATGCACTGGTCCACCAGTGGTCCAGAGGAGCTGACAGACAAAAAAGTTTGTATCTGGCAAAAAAGTCTTGCAGGCTCATATTTTCATTGAAGCACGCTGAACCTAAACTATTTTGTGAACTAATAATTTTGACTACAATCTATATGCTGGTGTAATAGTCTCAGTCTACTTCCATATTTTTGTTGTAATCATTTGGTTTTCTTTTTGTGATTTTCTTGGCGTGTTCCAACTTCCAAATATACTAAACCACTCAATGTGATAGTGGGGCTCCCATTTGATATATTTTGGTTGCTAATCTGGTCGATTTGGTTGCTAATAAATATGACCTTGTTGATTTCTCCTCACACATTCTTGAAAATTAAAATTTCATGATAAGATAAACATCTTATTATTCTCAAGCATAACAATCAATGTTTTTCACTCACAAAATAGGTTTATTTTTTGTGGACGTAGAAAACTAGGCTCTAAGTCTCTTATTATATACCATAATGAACTCCATAGGTTTGGGAAACACCCTCAGCTTGCTCATCAGTTTTTCATGAGATATATATCGTACTTGGTCTCTGGCTCTCTGTTAATCTAATCTCTCCATTGCAACACATCATATTCCTGGTAGTGGAGATAAACCATGCCTAATCATAGGCAGCCTGGTTGGGACTTTGAGCAGTTCTTGTACTTATTGTCTCATTATTGACTTTAATGTGATGTTGTAGGTAGTGAGTATGTACGACGACTTCCTTTCTACATTAGTTGCACGCGAACCTCAGGTGACTGAAAGAGGAATTCTGCAAATTTTGTTGGACTTGAGATTCACTGTTGATGTTTTATCTGGGGGTGATATGAACGTGAACGAGTTACTGAAAACTCCCAAGTCCAAGCTTCCTTTCAAGCAAAATCAGGTTCAAAACCAGGAAAATTCTGTCAACAGAAAGCGTGTCTTAGGGTTGACGAGTAGTCTCTCTCAAAGGCTGGATCCCATAGACTGGGCCACGTAAGTATTTTTAAGTTTTTATTCAATACACATGGAATCTGAGGCATCAATTGGTAGACGGGCAATGCTTTAGCCAGGATGAGAGGATGAGAAGAATCCTCCAATATTCTGCTGTACGCAGACCACAAATCAAAAGGACTGTGACCAACCAGTTATTGGGTTTACCTTGGATATCAATTGGATCAAATGTAGCGATTCAATAAATTCATCATACGATATATTGAACAGTCAGACGAAGTATGCTGATTGCTACAGGAAAAGCCCTCCATGGTTTGTCTGTTATAGTTTCGTATAATTTCAATAGAAATTGTCCAAAGATTATATTCTTGGTCAGACCACTCATTGAAACCAACTTTCCAATTTTGCCACCCATTTGGCAGAGGCAGAGAAGAGAAGAAAAAGTCTTCACTTCTAGATATGACTTTTCCTCTTATCTAAATTCATGTTGCACCATTTTGCAGCAAACATGCTAATTATTATTTCATATCATTGGCTCTTTTTCTAGTTTCTGATAATCATGTTGAATTCTTTCATTTTGGACAAGGCAGGTACGAGCCTTATCTCTGGGAAAATGAGAAGCAGGCATACCTGCGACATGCTGTCCTCTTTGGATTCTTCGTGCAGCTTAATCGTATGCACACCGATGGTGTTCGAAAGTTGCCTAGTAATACCGAGTCAAATATAATGAGATGTTCTACAGTTCCACGCTTTAAATACCTTCCAATCAGGTTGGTGTTCTTTTGGCATTTGTGTCTCTATATTGATCATGTAATTTTTACTTGTGGAATTCGGTCAGCTTTGCCCTGGACTGAGTGCCAACTTTTAGAAACTCAGCACCTTCTTTTGCAACATTCCAGGAGCTTGCTATATATTTCAATGAACTTGTCAGGTTTATTAATGTCTGCATTCAAAAGATCTCCTTTTTGTGGAGCTATAGGATTATAATTTAACAACCCCTTCTTTCTTCTCTTTCCTCTAACCTGGATTGTTTCGGTCTTTTCATTTCTTTGAGATCCATTTCCTTCCTAATCTTGTTTCACATTCATTTAGCTAATTTATATTGTATTTTCGGTTTTTTGATGTTTATTAAAGTGGTTTCTCGAAGTCTGGATCATCTGATGTTGAGACTGAGTTGTCTCAGATGATCCTGGCTTGAATCATTGCGTGTAAAAAATGAAACAAAGGCCAATTAGGCCAAGTCAAAATCGTCTCAGGTGAAGTCCAGAGTCACTTTGTTATTTGAATGATTTGACTGGAAGGACTGAACTCTATGTTGGACATGTTTCAAAACATTCTTTTCAATTTCTGCTAAATTTCGTGTACCAGGTCTGACGAAGACCTGGGTTTGTCTAGGTTTAGGATGTGAATTTCGATGTACCAGGTCGGACTAAGACCTGGGTTTGAATATCCAGAAAGGCAGACCTCTGTAGTCTGGGTTCAACACCTAACACTTGGTGTATCAGGTCGGACGAAGACCTGGGTTTCGGATTTTAACCAACAATGGAACAGTGTTTTTTAATTTTTAATTTTTTTAATTTGCAAAATCTCCATGGAGATGCCTTACCATTTTGCCTTGTGTTGGTTATTCAGTGCTCCAGCATTGTCTTCTAGAGGGACAGCTAAATCAGCTCTTCCAAGTTCGTCAGAAGACGTATCTTCTAGAAGCTCCTGGAAAAGCTATCCGAGCGGAGAAATGTCACAGAAGCTTGAGTTTGATGACAGTTCTAGTTTCGGGGTTGCTACGCCATTGTTTAAGTCTTTCATGCAGGTTAGCATTCTTTATCTGCCTTTTTTCTTTAAATCACTTCAAGTGTTCATCTATATCTTTTAAACTCTCATTACCTAAGATAGAGCTGAAAGACCTAGTGTGGTGTTAGCGACACTCTCTCTGTGAAATGGATCAACAATTGTGGATGCCAAAGATTCCTAGTTCAACTTTTTCAGTGAACAGCTCTACCCTAGTGATTTTAGAAAAAGGAATTTCCCAGGGATCATTCAAACTGGGTTTCTTCTAAGGCTCCTCTACATGTATCATGTTGTTGATAAAAGACAGGCCTTTGGAATGGCAGCCCAGGAATACATGAAATGTTGGTAGAACTCTGAGTTCTATGATATTATTGAAACTAAAAAATAGTGACATAGAAAACTCTCTATTCCAGTGATAGGTTGATCTTTGGACGGAGTGTGGTGTTTTTTGGGACGGCCAGCTTGTTGGCCGGTCCTTCTATAGTCTTTATTTTCTTTTCGCTTTATACTTGTAAATTTTTTGGCCCTATGGCATATATAATAAAATTTTGAAATCCCCAACCACCTCCACCCCAAACCCACCCACACCCCCCCTAGTAAAGCCATGTAATCGTGACAGCAATATATATAAAAATGAAATATACGTAAGTTTGTTTTGATTACTTTATGAGAAAAATAATCTGTATCACTTGTTTTTCTTGAAAAATAAGGTTATAGCCTAGCCATTGGGATCATACTAATGTATATATATATATATATATTGATTTATATTTATAAATAAAAATAATCCACCCTTCTTGCCTTCTGCTTTCTTTCTTGACAAAATGGATCTTCATCTCTTCCCAATGGGCAGGTTGGTACAAGATTTGGTGAGAGCACATTAAAACTGGGATCCATGCTTGCGGATGGACAAGTAGGAAGGCTCAAGGACAAATCAGCAGCTGCCATGTCAACTTTCGGTGACATGTTACCGGTCCAGGCTGCCGGCCTTCTTTCTTCTCTGACTACAGTCAGGTCCACAGAGCTTTGATTGCTGACAGGATCTTTTCAATTGGAAGATTTCTATAATTAATGAGTAAGAAATTTCTTCTTTATCAATTGTTTTGTTTTTTTTTTGGCCCAACTTATAAACCCTTGGAAATCGAAAAACCACAACAAAATTCATTGTACAGTGTAGATTCTATAACCTTATTTTATTTTCAAAGATTTTGAATGAAGTATATTAGATAGTTAAAAAAAATATCAAAAGCTTCTTGTTAGTGAGCTATTATGGTGGTTCCTGGTTCCTAGTTCCTAGTAGGCTGCTAATTTTTGAGTTTGTAAGCCTCATCTGCAAAATAAGCTTGCGATCTAGGTCGCCTCTCATATTCTCATTATAAATAAATGATAATTTGATGGTGCAATCTTCTCATACATAACTGGCGAACTAGGCGTTGTATCTATTACTCTCTCTCTCTCTCTCTCTCTCTCTTATTTTGGCATCTTCTTTGGAGTTTCGACCAATGAGAAGAACTATACACACATGATGAGTTCTGAAATCTCTACAAGTATTTGAACTGTGAATTGAATTCAAGGTCGTGGATTTAAACTGTGGTTGCCACCCAGGGATAATTTCTCCCCTTAATTTTCTAAAATACTCAAGAACTGCACTTGCCGCCTGGTTGAAGTGAGGACAATGATTTGGATTATATATAAAAGAAAAATTATTCTATTTTTTTTTTGTTGGGTCTTTTGCTTGGGTGCATCTGTGCATGCAGTCAATGGGTTGCTTGCAACTTGCATGCATACCCAATAAATTATAAATCAGAGACCCACAAAGAATGATAGTAAAAGAAAAAAATAAAGTGGCAGAATTCTCCATATATTTTTTATTGTTGGATGAGAGGCAGAAATCTCCATATGTATATATATATATATAGCAGAA